>VCAZ01000017.1:2201571-2419071 GCA_005784505.1 Bagarius yarrelli
GATGCAGAGGACACCATTTTCTCATTAAAACCAACGTGACCTTGTTGCTTTACGGCGCCATCAGATGCTTATAAAAGGTAACTGTTTGTTTAAGCTTGCATGCTCAGGATTTATTGTGTTTTTTTTTTAATATATAATTTACAAACAGCAAAGAAACATAGCATCGAGTAGAATATTCAATGATTCTTAATGTGCACAGCCCTATTTGGCAGCTCATATTGTTAAAAATAAATATTATAGGACATGATACATCCATCCACCACCTTATTTTTTTACTGCAGTCAAATCTGTTATTATTTAACAACCAAGGTGAATCGCAGAACTTGCATTTCTAAGAGAACCAACTTACAAATAAGGCATTAAGCTTTATAATCTAATGTACCGGAATCGATTTGTTCAATGATGCAACTCAAAGCACTTTTTGTACGTCGCTTTAGCGTCTGCTAAATTATGCGACTGTAAACGCTTCACTTTTATTCCTATAATAACCTCCGCACGCAGACAGATTTTCCTCTGGACTGTGGAGATCATTCTGATTTGTCCAAAATCAGATACTGCATTCAAGTACGTATTTCCAGATTAAATAAATAAATAAATAAATGTTCTATATAGTATGGTGACGGGTAGGATGAATGAAATTCAGGAAGTATTACAGGATTTGTTCATTTAGTCAAAACCAATGTTGGGTAAGGAGGTCTGGGGTTCAATCTGTGTTCCAGTTTACCTTGGAAGGTGTTCAATTTAAAAGGGGGTGAGGCAGAGACAGGGTTCTGTACAGGAACACGAGTTCTTTCAGTGCGATCAGAACACAGCACGTCTTCACAGAGCTCAGGGGTTTTGTGCACAGGAGACATTGTTATGATGGAACAGTGTTTGGGTCTCTTTTAATGTTTATTAACAGTTGGTAATGGTTCCAGTTTTGAGTCTGCCGATGGTCCTGATATATTTTTTTAACTTATTTCTAGTTAGATCAAAATTTACTTTTTCATTGTAACGTAACAGTGAAATTTCTGCTTCGGTTTTTTTCCTCCATTTCCCAATTTTAAGACAAAGGCTTCATCACAGGTGATCAGACTCAATCACTGATTGCAGGAAAGTCTTAAAAAACAGTCTTAAAGTGTGATTTCTGACCTCAAGCTTCTCGGCCATCATGCCTCCACCTCCTCCTGCGCTGAGCCTCATCTGCATCAGGTCATTTATAGCGTTCTGGTCACCTTTATAGAAAGAAAAATACAAATCAGCCAGTGTTAAACTCCAAAAAAAACCCCATTTTATTTCAAGTTTATGAAGCATCGCTTATTACTAAAAGAGCGCAACTTCTGTTACTGAGGCTACTTTCCCACACACACAGGACTCAGATCTGTTTTTTAGTACAGAACAGAGAGAAAAGTAATGTAATAAATGGAAACAACTAAATTAACTGAAAAACAAAATAATGAAGAAATAATATTAATAAAAAGATCGTGGAATAAAATCAAAAGAAGGAAAAAGAAGTTTCAAGTGTGCTGTTATTCAGTACTACAAGTGTCAGGGTTAAAGTAGGGCTGAATCAGGACCAGCTGTATACCCTGGAGTTCTGCAGCGAGGAGTATTATTACGTACCAACTCATTTAGTGCTAAAAAATCTTTATAGACATCGAGTGGATATGAAGTTGAGTTTGCATATGATTAATTATTAACCAGATATAATAGTGGTGTCCATCTGATGACCTTGTAAAAGCAGTGAAAGAAAGTGTGTGCGTGTGTCTCACCGATGTTGTATGCACAGTAGCGGATGTTGGGGGAGATCTCCTCCACCCTCTGATGGTAAAGAACAGCCTGTTCCTCGGTGAAAGCACTGGCCAGCTTCAGGTAGATAGTTCTGTAAAGTCAACAGTCATTCATACCATCACCATCTTAGTGGAAGGAAAAAAAAAAATGTTCCTGCTGTTGCTAGGCAACTGATGCTGAAGTATGCTAATGATGATAAAGGCAGCACGAAAGTGAGTGAGAAATGTCAGTGGTTTTCTTGGATGTGCGAGGGCAAAAAATTAGAATTTTTTTTCTTTAATTACACCGGAATTAAAATTAGCATCAACCGCAAGCTAAAATAATCCTGTATGATATTAAACGCTCATTCCACTTGAAATATTTATTATTTTCGATGCTGTAAAGATGCTGCTAATGGTGCTAGTTACGGCCATTGTGTTGCTCTTAAGCGTGCGAGTTTGTGAGTGCGCCCTGTTGCTGAAATCTTTTATAAAAAGACCAAGCAACAGAACCAGAGGTTTTTTTGTAGCCGTGTTTTGCTATGAGCTACTGATTTTCTGCCCCTCTCCGTCAAAACAGCAGAAGGACCAGCCAAAATTGTACTTCGGAAATTTAGCAATAAAGAAGAAATACAAAACTGTTGTGGGACCAGGCGTACGCGGAACCACATACACTTCAAGTACCCAAAATAAAAAGGTTAAAAATGGAGGATTTTTTTAATCTTTTTTTTTATTTTGAAGTTATTTTTTTGTAGCCTTTATTGATGGGATAGAGGTGAAACAAAGAGGGGGTGGGTCCAGAAAAGCCCGGACCCGGAATCGAAATCGGGGCAACGGGACTGTTCCCAATTGCTCAGTTTGTAAAAAGTTCTATTTCAACCAGCTTGGGAATTTTTAACTCTGATTGAGGTGTTTACATAGAGCATTTTTTATTCCGATTGGACTATATATGAAGCATGTAATGTTCTTGCAGTGTTATGGTTGTTAAGAGACGCATGATTGAGTTTGGGACGTGCTGTGGTATGAAATGAAACACTCACTTGCATTTGTTGAAGGCCTCCATTGCAGATTTCCACTCCTGCATTTCAAACTGGACCATGCCGGTCAGATAGGCAGAGTACGCCTACACACAGGGGCATCATCACACACTAGACATTAATACACTGGATTTGATCGTCAGGTGTTTCGATACTTTTGCCTATGTAATGACAGAGCGAGCGTTTTTACCTGGGCCTCTAGTTTGGTTTTGGCGTCGACACGGTGGCTCTCGCACAGCTTCTCCAGCTTCTCTCCGTGTTTGGCTGCTTTACGGAGACGGGCCAGCAGGTGGAAACGCTTCCGTGGCTCGGTGTTGGCCTCCTGCTTCAGCTGCATGGCGTAACTCCACGCCCGCTCGGCTTCCATCACAACCAGCAACAGATATCTGTTAGGCAGAGGGGAGAAATAATGATTGTGTAATGATTTGGAATGTCAGTGAGACTAATTACTTTGCATTCTTTATTCAAATACAGCAGCCATAAACAGTTGATTTTCTGCCTTTATGTTAGTGTAGAAAGCACCTTCACTGCCGTCACATTTCACACTAGAGCTGCGTTTACACCGCACGTCCCCAGTTTTTTCCTCTAATCCCACACAGATGTAAATGTAAAAAATATGTAAAAGCTTTTATTTTGTCACATATACTTTTTACAGCAGAGTGAAATTTGTTTTTTCGCATATCACATTTTAAGTTGGGGTGAAAGTGCAGGGTCAGCTATGATACCCCTTTCTGGAGCAGGAAGAGTTGTATCAAAGCTGACTCTGCACTTTGACCCCAACTTACCAAGATGGGATATGACTCATGATAGAGGAAGCACATGGATTCCGATATTTTCAATTCGGTTTTAGTTCTCATTCTAAAAATAAATCGGATACATGAATAAGCTTCTGCTACGAACAGCGGCGCATGACACTGACTTAAAAATCTGTTTTGTCTGTAAACAAATAAAAACGAAATATTCATAACTTAGCAATCAATGCTACATCTGGCCAGGCTGATTAAAGATGGCTTTTCATCGCTTTGCCGACCTTGAAACATGATGAGAAATAATTATTCAGTATTTTGCTTTCGCATCTTGGGTGCATTGCTTATCGAGCCAGTTTTACTTCCTTTTTCGGTCAGTACCTCTACATTGGGTTGTTTTGCCGTGTATAGAGTAAATACCGATATCACGTAGTGGTCAGTTTTAAAAGATAATGTAAACGGTTTGTCAAAAAAACAGGAATAGTCGATCGGAATTGGGCATCAAGACCTGCGGCGTTAAATGCAGCCTTTGTGGCGTAAAAAAACCTCCCATTTAATTATCCTGATATCGTTTTTACAGTCACTGGACGGTCATTCTTCTAGTCACTGGTTCACTTCCTGCCAAAGGCTTGAATCGTATCTTGACTAATTTCAGTACAATAGCGTTTGCTTGTGCTTCTTCCTCAACGGTCTGTACCACATCGTTCTGTTCTCACCGGCTGTCCGACAGGAGCTCCACGGTCACCTTCTTGCCTGTAAACTTGTGCCGGTTGCCCATTTTGAAGCCCAGGGTTTTGCGTAGACGGCGCAGCCTTCGAGAGCAATATCCCCTGATCCGAAAACAAAGGAAAGTGTAAACCCCGACACATCAATACAAAGACCTGTGCTACTTTAGACAAGGAACCTGGCAGGTATGAAAGAGTCACCTGTAGCGCTGGTAGTCTCCATGCCTGAGTCCATGCTGCTGCTGGGACTCTTTTATTATCTGGAGGACTGGAGAAGGATGTTAAAAAAAAAAAGCTGGGACACACAGTGTGTCTTTTTTAATGAAATTTTATGGGCATCAAAATACTTCAGCTAAATAAAGGTTATTAAACTAAATATGGAAGCTCAGAAATTCAGTAAGGCAGTCCATTCAAAATGTTGGATGAGATTCCAGGTCTAACATTTGCACAAAACATTATTGATCTATTTTAACCACTATTTTATGATCTCTAACACCAATTCAACTTTATAATAAATTCATAAGTTTCTGTCAAATGAATTAACAGAAGAAAAATGACACGTATGCTTAAGCGTAAATCCTTATTAAGTCCTAATAACAGATATAGGGCACTAGATAGGGTGAACAAGTCATCACCGTAAAGCCCCTACGTAGTGCACAAAGATAGGCAGCACTAAGACATTTAAAGTGCAGGTACAAGCAAGATGGCTAGCTAGTCGGCTTAACTAAAATAAAGAATTGGAAACGCTCGTACAACCGCGTTTTTCATTTGACAAGGATACTTTCCAGAGCAAGTCCCCCGTCTAGGGTGTTCTCCTTATTTTCCTCCATCGATGTAGTTTTCGCTTCATTCGCCTTCTCTACGGCCATCTTTCCACCACTAAGTACAACACGTCTCGTAAAAAAAGCGGATGTAGAAAGGCTGTGACCCGGAAATACACTTTAAGCACAGACTATTAATAAAAATCCTATTAATAAATGCGATCAATTGAACGGTTTTATGTGTAAATAATTGTGTTAAATCTAATAAAATAGAACAAATATATTAAGTTTAAGAAATATAAATGTAAGCTGTTTTTAGATTTGTCAACGCCTTCTTTTGCGGTACTACATGCTAATTGGACAGTCCACATGAAGAAAACCGAACGCTTCTGGACTGTTAACCAATCATCACGAAGTAAACGGGACTGTGCTAGCCAATCACAATGGAGGAGGAGAAAATTTGATCCCTCAGGTGTGGGAATTGATTTATTTACTCTCGTTCTGTCCACGGAGATGGTGATTAATTCCCATTTTTTTTGTTTAATAGTGGAGAAGCGCAAAAACACACTAAATACATACTTTCTTTAGTCTGTAAACCTTTTAATTTCATCACCTGTACTGACAGAAAAGGTTTTAATGCTTGTTTTCACCGTCACCTCCAGCATGCGTGCCAACTGGTAGATGTAAAAGTTCCATTGGTGCTTGAACCCTTTTAAAATCTTATTAATTCAGTATAAAAGTGAACCCAATCAAACAAACGAGAGAAAAAGTTATTTAGTCATTTATTTATTAACCCTTAGATGCATGAATGACTACAGGGATCCTACACTCTTCCATTAATTGGGTCAAAAATGACTCATAGTAGAATCAATGTGGGTTTTTTTTTTTTTTAATCTGTCTATCTTAGTCATCCATCCGTCCGTCCATCCATCCATCTATCCATCCATCACCCCTAACAAAGAACTTCCTGCTTCCAACTTTAATGGTCTTAGACCACTTTTTCTTTACTGAAGAAAAACAAAAATAATATTTCAAGCTTTATTATAGCTTTTTTTTTCATGATGTTCACAAGGGTTCACAAACTTTTAAGCACCACTGTAACAGAGTCTAGTTTCTGCTGTAATTGTAATGTATGATGGAAGTTTTTTTTTTTACAAATACCTCCACACTGGATTGTATTTTCCATCATATTATATAACACATCCACTTACTTTACACAGGAATAACAAAATCACAGACGAAACACAAATTAACACCAGAATTACTACACACACAGGATCTGTTTTAATAAAAACATATTTTATCTTTCACAGCAGAGCTTTGCTTTAATAACAAACATGTAACACTGAATAATAAACTTGGTATAACACATTTCTTTGATCATTAAGTCCATCCAAACCCTTTTCAAAAACATCTCAGACGTTTTCCGCTTTGGATATGTAATCGAGAAGAAAGCGTCTAATCTCGGAGATGTGCATGGTCTCTCTGACGGTGGTGTCGCGGTTGCGCACCAACAGGAGCCCGTTCTCCAGGGTGTTCTCTCCAACCATTATGGTGAACAGGACGCCCATTTCATCATACCTAAACGCGGAACCGGATACACATGACTTTCGTGGATCTTTAACGGTTGTAAAGGCATTCTAAGGACAAGCTCTTACTTGGTGTGCAATTTGTCCATAGAGGACTGGGTGGTGTCTAAGTATCCTGGCCATGCGCTGATTCCCACATCTAGGAGTTCGTGAAGCAGACCCTCACACACCTCGGAAAGAAAAATAGTTCATCATCTATCTGTTTTTCACTCATACACGTCTTCCTTACGTCCGGATATTTAAACAGAACTAATTTAAATGAGAAATCTAGCAGTCACTACCTGTCTGAGCTCAGAGGTGGATCCTTTGCCCAGGTCCACTGCTACTTTAACAGGAGCTAAAGTAGGATGTAGCTTTAACACCTGGAGGAAAGGTAGAAAATTTAAAACAAGCAGAAAACATATATTTAATAGGTTTACCTTTTACTCAGGGCTGTGACGTGTGCACTAGCCCTTTAGAAGAAAAATGCTCATGTGAGGTGTTGTTCATGAACGATTTGTTCATTTTAAAGGAATCGTGATTCGCGAGGAAGTGATTCTAAACTAAAGAATCGGATGGGAGATGAGGTAAACAAACAGGCTGTATAGCTCAAAGACTATGCAAAGCATGTCTTAAAGACGATGTCATGGTTAAGTATTTCTTTTGGACAGGTAGGAATATGGCGTAATTGGATTTTGGTTGTTTGGTGTTTTGATAGTAACCAGTATCCAGAGCCGCTTACATTTATCTCATCTATACAACTGAGCAATTAGGGGTTAAGGGTATTGCCCAGGAGTGGTAGCTTGGTGGAGCTGGAAATCGGACCTTTCGGGTTGGTAGTCCAACACTTTAAACACCTTAACCATGTGTAATCAGATACTATTTCTATGTTAGTACTGTTACTACCTGTACTATAAAGTTTTTTAATGTATTGCAGTAATATTTTTTATGGTTGTCTAGTTTGTGCACGTTTAGAGATTTAGGAGGCGTAGCTTAAAACCTGAGGGAGGGACAAAAACGTCCAGTGCACTCAGTTAGGCAAAGAAATCATCATAATAAAGATAAACATTTTTTTTTTTTTAAATTGACTGAATACAATTTCCCCTTTTTTCCCCAGTACAGAAAATTATTTAGAAAATAATAAATCCTTTATTTGTGTCATATTTTGTTACAGCACAGTGAAATTCTATTTCCCAGTTGAGAGGAATAAGGGCAAGAGCATAAAGTCAGCTATAATACTGCACCCTGAAACAAAGCAGGTTAATCAGGGGCCCAACAGTGGCAGCTTGGGAGTCCTAGGGGTTAAAACTTTGCCATTGTGGTGACTGGAACAGAGAATCTACTCTTTAACCCATCAAATTTATAAAAATAAACGAGTTAAACGTAAGAAAATGTGCTTTGGATTTCTTGATTTCTGAGTTTAATACCACTGTACCACCAAGAAGACCTCAAGCAAAACTGTCTTTAAAACCTAAACACAAACAACGAGAAATCACTTGCACTTTGACGTACTGTTCTCTGATGAAGTCTCTGCTTGCTGTCTACTTTCTGGACGTGCTGTAAGGAGTTTAAGAGGATAGCCAGGACTCCCCTGTCCATATTAGCACTGACCGAAAGGACGTGAGGGACAACCACCCTTTTCCCGTCTTTGCACTGGAGATAAAAAGATGTACGTGAATTAGAAAGATTGCAGGACACAAGCTTGTTGCATGTTTAAACAGGAAGTAATAAAAACTGAAGGGAAAGGGATGTGGGAAACAATTCACACGAGTAAAAATGTTTGTTTTTAAACAGTTCATAAAGTAAAATAGCAATTGATCCGGCACGTACTACCCACGTTACTAAGATACTAAACCGAGTTTATGATGGTTTTAAATGGTGAAAATAATGTTTATTCATGAAGAAACATTCAAAGCTGTCCTGAAGAGATAAGAAATCAGAATCCGTTTAGAGATTCGAATCACTCATGAAACGGATCCGAGTCTCACGAGTGTTTTGAGTCTGCTTGTGCCACGGTCCTTCCACTAGAGGGCACTCAATGAATCCTTAGAATCCACCTTAGACTCAGCAGTTATGCCAGGTCAGACCAAGCCGCCTAATCCAACAGTTAAGATGAATCAGTACTCGAGATGTTTCTCTCCATGCAATAAGTTTTCTGAACAACTCAGTTAGCTAGTGGTTTTTACAATTACTAGCTACACAATACTGAGAACAAGTAAATGGTGTCATTTTTAGTTTCTATTTATCCATGTTGTTGTTAGCAACAGTTAACTTAGAACTTAACTGATCCGAGTTCATAAAGAAAAGGAATTGTGAATCCCGAGTCAATTTCCCAGAGTCAAATGAATCGATTCAACACAGATGAATCCAGAGTCACTCATCTATACTCAACTGCAACACGTACAGTTCATAATTTTATTCATGAATGATATATTATTATTATGTTTTAATAAATATTTTGATCTGATTATGGATTTAGCAGGAAATACACTGCCACCTACCTGTAGATTGGTTATTTTACCCTGGTGGCTCCTGAGCAGCTCAGTGTCGCCGAGCATCCACAGTGTTTCCAGCGTCTGGGTGCCCCAGGGGAACTTATACAGCAGCCTCACTCCACGGGCTGCGCTGTTGTTTATCTCGTCATTAGGAACATCGCATGAGGTAAAGTCAGACGGCCCTAAAGCAAACTGGAAAGCCAGGTGGTTTAACAGCTGGGAAACCAAAGACTATATTTTGCTATTAAAAAAACTAAAGTTAATTAATATAATTATATTAATTAACTTTAAAACACCCAGGAGAACCTGGTGACGCAATTAGCATCATCCTTTTTGGGCAAATGTGGAAACGAATCGATCAAGGAAGAGAAACTTTTTGGGTTATGGAGGAAAAAGGAGTGTTTGTATGATATGCTGTCGCTGCGGGAGAACGCTGGGTTACACACACACAGTGCGAAGACAGGAATCAAACCCCCACCCTGGAGGACACATCAATTTACTAACCCAAAACAAATACAAATGTTCACCTTTTTCCACCACTTTAGTCTGTGTCTGGTCCAGTAGTCCAGCCATTGTGAGGACGTCCGGAAGGAACAGAACCACACGAGCGACGCCTCAGTCACCTCCGAAGAGCTGTTACATGGCAAAACCAGAGCAATCCGTTTTATACAAGCGGACCTGTATTTCCAACTAGGAAATTTCATTTCCATTTCCATTTCTGGAATTTGGCTCAGGGGTATTTGTGCACAGGGACCTTGTCGTGTTGGAACAAGGTTCGAGTCATGCAATGCTACAACAGACACAGACATTCAGGGGTTTTTTTGGGGGGGGGGACACATATGGGGGGGGGGGGGGGCTGGTAAAGCGTCCACAAACTTTTAGCTATGTAGTGTGTATGGCAGATAGGTTAGCATTGAAAATCAAGGTCAATGGTAGTAAAAGTAAATAAGCTGAAACCTCACCAACCGATTGCGTCGTCGTCTTCAGGCTGGTAGCACAGTCCAGTTTCAGCAAGACCAAATGGTAGCTTCCTGTTTATGAGCTCCAGGGACGGGATGTACTGCTTCAAAGCACCTGGCCATCCCAAAGCAAAGCAACAAATCATCTGTGAGTCGGTGTTAAATCTCGTTACAGGAAAATAACAATGCCCACTAGAGAAGCGTGACGTGACCCGACTCTCCAAGCAGAGTTTCTGTTATTGAGTGACACAAATACAGAGGACAGGAGACAGTCCGAGACAAAAGACGGCAAAGGGCAGAGGATAGTACAAGGCGAGAGAAAGTACAGGACAGAAGACAGTACAAGGCAAAAGAAAGTACAGGACAGGAGAAGCAAAGGACAGTGGACAGTACATAAGGGAAAGTACAAGATAAAAGACAGCACAGGACAAACAGCAGTACACGGTAAGAGAAAATACAGGACAAAAGACAGCACAGGACAGAAGACAGTATAAGGCAAGAGAAAAGTACAAGACAAGAGACAGAACAGGACAGAAGACAGTATAAGGCAAGAGAAAAGTACAAGACAAGGGACAGCACAGGACAGAAGACAGTACGAGACAAGAGCACAGGACAGGAGACAGTACAAGACAAGGGACAGCACAACACAAGAAAAAGAACAAGACAATAGACAGCATGGGACAGAGGACAGTACAAGGCAGGCGAAAGAACAAGACAAGAAACAGCAAAAGACAGAAAACAGTACAAGGCAACATAAAGTACAAGACATGAGACAGCAAAGGACAGAAGGCAGTACAAGACAGTAGTGCACACAGACGACTGTGGGTTCAATTCCCAGCACCCTTAAACTGCTCAGTTATATAATAAAAGTCACACTGGATAAGACATGGCAAAATGTATTTGTGTATTCTGTGGAAGACGTAGGACTCAGAAATGACCTGTCCAAACACTGATAGGTTTCCTACCCGCCTGTCAACATATTTATATTTATTCACCTATTTTTGCTCACTAATATTTTAACAAAAGCAGAGTGTGAAAGACGACACAGGAAATAGAATAGAATTGCTGCTTCCTCCCACCTGGAAGGAGACTGTTCCTCAAACGAATCCGCTCTCCAGTCATTTCCGGTTGGTTGCACAGATGATCAGCTTCTCCTAAACTTCTACCTTCTGCCCCATGGAGGCTACTTACCCCGAACACCTGCGGTCTGGTCCTGACCACTGAACCCCACCACTGCTCTAATATATTCCTCTTCAGATCCACTCCTAACGGGCCATACGCACAGCTCCTGCCCCTGAGTAAAGACACGACATGATGCTTTTCTGGAGGGATGAAGAACCGCCGCTGGAACAGCTGCATCATTTCAACAGTGGGATTCGAACCTCCATCACTGCTCGTCCCGTAGAGTTTAGAAATCTGTCGCAGCTCATTGAGTAATTTTACTCGGCTGAAAACCAAAAGTCGCTTTCTGATACAGTAAGTTAGCATTTGGGCTAAACACGCATGAGCAGTATTTTTTTTTTTTACATAAACCTTTTCATCTGAATGACAATGTTTTCATAACACGTGGATACAGCGACTTTTAACACAACCCGGAAATACCTGTTGACTTCCGGATAAAAGACTTTTATTATTTTTTACTGTGTTTAATATACTTTAAATTATTTTACGTTAATTATAAATTAAACCGTTAATATTTGTGATCAAATAGAAAATGCGATAGGTGTAGCAATTAATTTAAAAAACGCGTTAAATTGTTTTCAACTATTTGTACAAACAATAATAATGTTAAAAAGAAAAAAAAAGTTATAATAAATAATAATAAAAATAATAATATTAATAAGATGGGCGTTCTCGGTGGTCATGTTTAGAGAGCCATTAAAACTAATAATATTTTGCCAGTTTGTGTTTCGTTTATGTAGAAGGGCATAATATCGCATTTTGTGAGTAAATGTCGCCATCTAGCGGATAAATCTCGCCACTTTCGTAAGCTTTTAAGGTGGAAATTTTAAGATCCGTAATTCGGCGTCGTGATAAAGTGTCACTCCAAACCAGGACCTCCTTTAAAAGCTTTTAATTTGGCGTTTAATTAAACTTGATTAATTTGTTATTAAAAAGCACTGATGTAGCACATTTTCTCCAAAGTCTTCAGTGAGTTTTAGTGTCTATATGGATGTCTGTGTATTTACATTTACAGCATTTGGCAGACGTCCTTATTTATTTGCATTTATCTCTTTCATACAACTGAACAATTAGGGGTTAAGGGCCTTGCTCAGGGGCCCAACGGAGGCAACATGGTGGTGATGGGAATCGAACCCACAATCTTTAAAAACAATTATTTATGACCTGAGAACAACAGGAAGGGTTTTGACATTAGAAATCTACAGTGTTGGGAAGTAACTAAACTACATGTAATGGAGTTATATAATTTAATTTAAAAAATAATTGTAACAGTTATTCGTTAGTTACTTTTAGATTACATCTTAATTATTTCTTTAAAAACCTGGGATATGTTAAATAACATTAATTTGTTGTTGCTTTGGGGCCGGTTTTTTAATTCGTGCAATGTTTTTCTGCCAAAGCCGACCGATATTCTGATGCTTTTGATTGGTTCCCTGGTTTCCATTACATGTATTATGACGTATAATTTAGGTTTAAATTGCATTCATCTACGTTTCTGCGGAAGGCTTTATGTTACGACACCCCGTCTGGGAGTAAGATTGACTCTGCTGTCTGGTAGAAAAGATGGATTCGAAAATATGTAATAGAAACTTATTACTAATCAAACGTAACCAGTGGCTTTACTTTTATAAAGTAATTGAAAGTTTTTTTCTAATTAATTATTACATTATAACTAGTCATCTGTAACCTATAACATTTCCAAAGTAACCTGTGTAGAATACTATCCTGTGTAAATGCTACTAATTTTTTGTTTGCGTATTAAAGATAACTATAGAAAAATGTCAGCAGTGGAATTCCTTACCGGATGGTTTAACGGGAGTTTAGGGAGTGAGAAGATGCCTGGGGAGTGTAATGGCGCCTATCTTTAAGAAGAAGGGTGATGTGCAGAGTTGCAACAACTAAAGAGGAATCAAGTTGATGAGTCAGTGAAGTTATGGGAAAGAGGTTTTCTTTGGGAGGGACGAGGTTGGACAGGATTAGGAACGAGTTCATCAGGGGGACGACTCATGTTAGATGTTTTGTTGAGAAAGATTGAGGTGGTTTGGACATAGAGGGATAGTGAATATATTGGTAGGAGGATGTTGGAAATGAAGCTACCAGGCAGAAGGTAAAGAGGAAGACCAAAGAGGAGGTATGTGGATGCGATAAACGAGGACATGAAGTTAGTGGGTGTGAGTGAAGAGGACGTAGAGAATAGGGTTAGGTGGAGACAGATGATTCGCTGTGGAGACCCCTAAAAGGGAACAGCTGAAAGGAGAAGATTTAAGAAAACTATATGAAAATTATAGATAAGTTACTTTCGCTTATCAATTACAAAAACACTCAGATTTAGGAACTAAGTTTTTTTTTTTTTTTTTAATGTGAATTTGGTCCCTAAAGTAACACTGAAGCTTCTTTCAGGAGTAAAACAAGAGACCAACAGACAATTAAACCCACAGAAATCATTCGGGTTTTGAAACTTTCTTTATTTTGCATGTCCATGCATGACCCTTGAATCAAAGTTTGTAAACATACCACTGTGAACATACACTAACTGAAATAAAAAAAATATATAATATTAATAATATACATTACCTAGTAAAAATAAATTACTGAGGAATGTACCCAAAGACTGAAAAAAAAAAAAAGAAAGATGAAGGATGTGCGGCTCTCTCTGAACCGTACAAAGATTTGGACCGTAAGTCGGTTGGGGAGGAACAAATACTCAAACCTCCAACCACACGGCAGGCGCAAAAAAAAAAGAAAAAAAAAAAAAGAAGAAGTACAAAGTGTAAGAGTAATAAGATTAAAGAAGATTAACAGTTACTTCATTATCTATGCATGTTTGGTCTGAGTCTAAGCTACTGGGGGAAAGCAGGAGGCATGGCGTACGGCACCATGGGCTGTGGAGGCTGTTGAGGTGGTTGAGACGGGTTAAAGGGAAACGGAGGGTGGTTCATGCCATTTTGAGCCCCGGCCTGGTTCCCCTGAAACGGCTGGTTCTGGAAGTTCTGGTTTCCGAAAGCGTTCGGGTTTCCCCCGCTGTTGTAGCTGTTGCCACCGTAGTTACTGTTACCGCCGTTGCTTTTGTTGTAGCTGCCGCCCCCGCTGTAACCGCCGTTTTGTGCTTTGGGGCCGCTGTTGTAACCCCTGTCACTATCTCTATCCCTATAGTTACTAAAATCTCTCCTACCCCCAGTGGAATAGCGGTCCCGACGGTCGTCCTTGTAGCTTCCACGACCACCTCTGGATCGACCTGCATAAAGACAAACAGACGAATGAAAGGAAAGTCCTGCTGTTTCTACATCATTACAGCAGAAGATCTTTAAAAGTAACTTAATTATATAGAAAGGCCTTAATTAGAGCAGAGTTGTGTCCTGGTACCTCCAATAACAAGAGGTATTAGTGCATTTCTTTCACCATGGTTTCATTAGACACACACCATGGTTTCATTAGACACACAGATTTGTACTGAGGAAAGACAACGGTCTATTATATCTGACATTTCTGGCTGCCTCCAGTGAGACAATATTAAGTATCAAACTGCCTAAAGTGTTTATCACGTTTCGTAAGAGGGGTTGATTTTGGGGGACATTATATTAACATTAAACATGGCTATAAGCTAGAGGTAGGCAGGATTGATTAATAAATTATTGCTAAAATGGAAGCCAAAAGTGTAAAGTGACATTACATTTCTGTATTTTCAATGCTCCTCCCCCACTGTAGTACAGTACTTTGGATTTAGATCAAATGGTAAAATTGATAAATACTTCAGAAGTGTGTTTTGCTGCTTTTACCACGTACTATTACAGTTTGGTTTATTAACTTTAAGCCACAGTTGTTGGGTGATTAAAAAAAACAAAAAACTATTGCTATTGTGTTTGTACACAAGGAATAAACCACCATTAAATTCAGTGTTTAGTGTTTTTACCTCCTCTGTCCTCTGCCATCTGGAGCAGTTTGGGGTTGATGGCTTGATTGGCCTCACGCAGGACTGAGATCAGGTCGTTGGCTTGTTTCATGTTGTTGGGCGTAAAGAAGGTGTAGGCCGTGCCCGTTTTCTGACTGCGGGCCGTGCGGCCGATTCGGTGGATATAGTCCTCGGAGGAGTTAGGGTAGTCATAATTGATGACAAATTTCACATCCTCCACATCTGTAAAGAGTTGCAGTGTGGCAAAAAAAGGGAGGGTGGCGACCATTTTTTTTTTTTTTCGCACACCAAAAGCAGCCACACCGAAAGAACACAAGTTAGCCAAGACAACAAAGTAATTAGGATATAACTGGATACTTAGCTGCGCTGGAAAAAAACAGGAAGGTGTTAAGGCACAAATCCTAGAATAATAACTGTCTTAGTGGGAACACTACCATGGGAAGAGAGAAAGGATGCACACTCCATTTGCTTTAATCCCAAAATTAAAACAGAAGAAACAAAAACTAAAACAAAGGAACAATAACAGACCCAAAATCACCTTCCAGCTCCCGCCCTCCTTTTTTTTTTTTTTTTTTTTTTTTTTTTTTAAATCAAACCAGGAGAATAATCGTCTTACCATTAAGGAGTATGCATTCACTAGTCCTTTCCCAATGCAGCAAACTCCCCACAAATTGTCAAGTGACATCCGGGTGCTTCTAACGCAGTAGGGCCACTATGTGCACTTTTGCCTCCTCGTGTGCCGACACACAGGACCGATCGGCTTGGAGGTTTTTTTTTGCTATATAGGTCCTTTTTTCTGTTTTCCCCCTTTCAGCACACTCATAAGAAGCTTGCTAATAAAGGCCACACTGCAGTCTTGCCCAGACCGAACAGACCATGGCTAATGTGAGGGGACCCGAAAGAACAAAAACGAAGGGGGGGAAAAACACAGTGTTGCCTAGTTGCTTCCTTTCCCCCACTCTGAGGTTATTAATGAGCGAACGCAAAATCCCTCATCACAGTCTCGTCTAGGCAAGATGCTCCCAGAAGCCAGTGTTCACTTGAGAAAATGTCTCTCGTTGGCAGGTCTCGACATGACTTTTTTTTTTTTTTTTTTTTTTTTTTTTGGGGGGGGAACAGAATGAAAAATGCAGGCGAGGGAGGAACTTCAATCGTGGAATTGGATAGTCTTTGCTGTCGATTTATTCTGAGTTTTTTTTTTTGGTTAAAGATTCGAACGTTCTGCTCCACTGTCTATGGGTGTCCCAGAGCCCTTTATACATGTGCCAGTCTCACCAATTGAGATACAGGAAGTTGAAAAACTGCTCTCTCCGTTCCATGAACACCAGCGCTTTGAGTCAGGAAAAAAGAAACTGACCGAACTTCTAATGCTCGCAAACTTCCATGCACGGTGGAGGATCTTTCCAAATCTCAAACAAGTGCTTATTTGCCATACAACGCTCTTACAGACAGCATGCAAGGCAGATACAAACAGCATAAAGCTTTGATTCATTAGAAGTTTGAGATAGAAAGATGGTTAGATCAACTTTTAACAAATGAAGTATTGTTTTATAGATAATCCATGGACAGAGAACAGGTGTGTATTATTAAAACTGGGTTATCATAGCTAAGGCTTAGCCACACTGCCTTATTGAAGGTTACTGGCACACAGAGCTGAGCTCGGACTTTTATTCCTTTTATTAAATTTCACCTCTCTAAGCGACTGGGTGGCCGCCAGTCGCTCACTTCCACTTCTCCTTCCCCCTCTGCCGGCCTTGAGGGTTGTCATGCCTAGGCCCTGCCACAAAGACTGCACCTTTAGGTGAGAAAAACTCAGAATGCATAGAGAAAAAGTTAAAGAAAGCAAAAATCACTTTCTTTAAATGTGAATTTTTTTTTTTTCCACCATCTTTTGGGTTTTTGTCTGAAGAAAAAAAAATAAGACGACAAAGACAAAGCTATTATCAGAAATACAGACCTAATCCGCGGGAGGCCACGTCGGTTGCGATGAGGATGCACGCTTTACCGTACTTGAACTCTAGAAAAGGAAAAGAAAAGGATTATTTAAGAAAACAAAAATCCATGTGCTGATAATCAGGTCAATTAAATGGTCACCTGTCCATGTCTTACCGTTCAGGACCCAGTCTCTCTCCTGCTGACTTTTATCTCCATGAATTCCCATAGCAGGCCATCTGGAACACACAAGGCCATTATGTCATTATGGCTCAGAGTCAACACAGAAATGACTTATTTCCTATTTGCCTTCATTTACAGCATTTAGCTGATGCACCTATTTTAATGGACTTGCTAAAGGGCCTTAGAGTTTGGTGCGCTTGAGAATTAAACTTCCACCTTAACCACTGATCTACCACTAGTATAATTAAAGTTTTGTAATTACAGTCAGGGGAAAAAAATGATTTGATCCCCTGCTGATTTAGTATGTCACTGTTAGAATAAACCTACCATTCAAATTATAGACTGATCATTTCTTTGTAAAGGGGACAAAAACGACTGAATCCCATCCCCCCCCCCCCCCCATCCATCAGAACCACTACGCTGCCTCTGCTGGGCACCTTAACCCTAAATTACTCAGCTGTACAAATGAGATGAATGCAAGACGCTCTGCACAAGACACAAAAATGCTCTTACCCATCTCTCCTCATCCTCCTCGTTAGTTCATCACACCGTCTTTTGGTCTCTACAAAGATGATGGTCTTGTTTTCTTTCTCACTCATGATCTCCTCCAGCAAGCGGATTAGTCTGACAAAGGGGAAAATAAATATTAGTGTAGCTGCCATTTCACCCTTTCAGAATCTCAGTTTTTTTTTTTATTTGGCTTAAAACCTACTTGTCATCTTTCTCTCCATCATTACAGACATCAACAATTTGCAGAATGTTGTGGTTGGCACTGAGCTGCAGAGCTCCAACGTTGATCTGTACATAATCCTTCAGGAAATCTTCAGCCAGCTGGCGCACCTCTTTGGGCCAGGTGGCGCTCCACATTAGAGTCTGTCTGTCAGGCTGTGGGTGAGGAAAACAACAACAAACAAAAGACTTAACAGTGAGTTTCTGTACCATCAAACATGAAAAAAAAAAGAAGTCTCGTGACTTTTTGAGTGCATGCACTTCACACGTACGCGGATCTGATCCACAATTTTGCGGATCTGTGGTTCGAAGCCCATGTCCAGCATGCGATCAGCCTCGTCCAGCACCAGGTAAGTGCAGCGCTGCAGGTTGGTTTTTCCCGCCTCCAGAAAGTCAATCAGGCGACCAGGGGTGGCAATGCAGATCTCAACACCTGAAGATAGGACATCAATTGCATAAATGCTACTATAACTTCAAAATAAAAAGGAAATTAAACAAAACTTGGTAAAAGCGAAATGCTTTACCTCTCTCAAGGTCTCGAATCTGGGGTCCCTTTGGGGCTCCTCCGTAGATGCAGGTGGACTTCAGGCGAGAGGCTCGTCCGTACTCTGCAGCCACTTGCTGCACCTGCTGAGCCAGCTCACGAGTAGGGGCAAGAACCAGGCACTAAACAGGGCAATAAGGGAATGAAGTTCAAGCATAAAACAACCAAAGCTGCTTTAACTAACTGCTCCAAACAGCTGGAAGTCCTCACTTGCATATAAATCCAGTCTCTTTGACTTACTAACTGTATACAATTGCAATAACAATGAACCTCAGTGCAAATCGTGTAACTTCTTATTGTTGTATATAGGTTATAGAAGTGATGATTATAGACTCCGGACAAACATATTAAAAACTTACAATTGGACCGTCTCCGTGCTCCAGAAACGGCTGGTGGTTTATGTGCACAATAGCTGGCAACAGGTACTGTAAAGACAAGAGAGCCGAAATAAAGCTATGGTGCGTCATGGATGAGCGTGACAATGATTATGTTTTTAGATGACTTACTGCCAGGGTTTTCCCAGAGCCGGTTTGGGCGATGCCCACCATGTCTTTTCCACTAAGTGCGAGTGGCCAGCCTTGAGCCTGGATGGGAGTCGGCTCTGACCAGGTCTGCTTATTGATTACATCCATTACGTAGTCTGAAATTGTGTAAATACGTAGTGTTAGAGAGCTAAAACAGGGGAAAAAATATATTTGGTATATATAAAAGAAAAATACTGGCTTCTTACTTGGAAAGGTGGCTTCATGAAATTTAATAATAGGCTTGGGGCAATCTCTGCCTTTAACTGTGACTTCTTTTGCTCGTCTGTACTGGTCTACCTCTTGCTATTTCCAAAAAAAAAAAGAAAACACAAAATAATTGATTCGATTTTATACAGCACGGTTAAGGACTAAATACAAATAAAACCCCTCAAAAAAACAACACAAAAAAACAAAAACCTACCATTGATCTCCGGGTGACTTCCGGGTGCTCCTTGTAAAAGTTTTTTTCAAATTTAGGAAGCTTGTCGAGGTTCCAGTGTCTTTTGCGCAGTCGGTCACCGGGATTGCCGAATTTTCCAGACTGCGGCGGACCGCTGCGGCCTCCACCGAAGCGAGGAGCACCGCTGCCATAACTGCCAGGAAACAAAAAACAACAAATGTTACGGTCATTTCAGTGTCATGACTAATCACACTACATGACTGGATAGTTTACAAATTAAAATATTTCTTCTGATTACTGTCTGTCCCACTCCATTTTCTATTAATTTTGTATCTGGCAGTGGCTCTATGGACAAAATAATAAATAAATCTTCCTTTGGACTCACTTTTTTGTTTTTTAAAGCAGGGGATGAGAAATACACTAAAAACTCTTTGGCTACTAATGTAAATATACAGCTTTGTAAAATCCGATTAAGCCATGAATCTGATCATTACATGTAAACACACTGAACATAAGAGTGGATTAAATTAAATCACCAGCCGGGAAACATAACGCAGGGCATACATTTGCGAATATACGGTCCACTTGGGAAACAGTTGTTGGATTTGATCCAGATGTTCAGATTTTCTGTTCACACCTTTAATATTTTCCAAACAATCCGAATGCAAAAGCTGGGGTTTCCAAGAAAAATAGATCCCACAAAATCTATTAGAAGGGTGAAAATTAAAATTAAAATAATCCGAATCCTGGTCATTGCAGGATCAGGGTTCGATTCTCAGTGCCACCAAACTGTTGGGCCCCTGAGCAAGGCCCTTAACCCGTAACTGCTCAGTTGTATAAATAAAATGAAAGTAAATCTCGTTCTGGATAAGGACATCTGCCGAATGCTACAAATGTAAATGATGTCTGTGTTTTAAAAAAAAAAAAAAAGGTTTATTATTATTATTCCTGTTACATTGTTTACACGACACACAGTGCTTATAGTTAGCCTTAATAGGAATCAGCTGTCATAATGCTACATCCCGTATCGACTGTATTGGGTATCTGCTTGGGGGGAAAAAACACACACTTGTGTGTCGCATTTCTCGCTGCCATTTTAATCCGGACCAGTGAAAGAACAAAGCCAGGGGACGAGCCGGCATTTTGAATCCACATTCACGGCTGTAGTGCAAATGGCCCCCTGTTCAGTGTTAAAGCGCACTTCCGTGGAGTCAGAGGGGGGGAAAAAACAACACAATTTACTGCTGTATTTATCCAAAACTGAACCATTCAGAATGCGGCCATGTTCTGGTCACAGGGGAAAACCCACACCGGCAAGAAAACATTAAAGTCTCTTAGTATTTTTAAGTTTTTGTAATGTTTATATATTTACCAAAAATGTGTTAATTAACACACAACTCTAAACAATTCAAAAGCAGACCAAATTACGATAGTAGGCGACAAACAATATTAAATATTCTGTATCGGGTTAGAATTGTTTGTTTGTTTGTTTGTTTTCAAGAACAGACACAATATTTATTTAACTGATGCGGCGGCACAGATGGATTTCCTGCTTTGAAAAAAAAAAAAAGAATTATAAACTTACCCTCTATCTCTTCCACGGTCTCTGCTGTCTGAATATCCAGGCATTGCTAAATTATAAACAGAAAAAATATATATATATATAGTAGAAAATGTATTATTTAATCCGTCAGTCTCCTTCGACTGACTATAAAATGGCTTCTGTAAAATACCGGCCGGGCGGAAAAAAAAACGGTAGCAGACGCACATGTATCAATCCGCTTCGCACGGAACTACTTTTAACCCTTAACCAGAAAGAAAAAACTCTGTACATTTCCACTTCGTCACGTTTATGCAGTATGAAAATGCAATGCTAAAATTTTATGTTGTTGATTTTATCAAGCTTTCATCAATACACATTTAAAAGACTGTGAATTCGTTTCTTTAAAAAAAAAAAAAAAATTGTAGCTAAAGAACTATTTAATGAACTAATACCTCACGCGGAAGGCGTCAGTGACGCTTCGTTGCGTTATTACGTCATTAGGGTTTTAACACTTCCGTATTTACTTCTTGTTTTACATATTTGCAGAGATCTAGACTAAGATTACAATTATAGACGAGGGGGAAAAATAATGATTATTAGATGCCGAAATAATTTGATTCTGTAAAACGTCATTAAAGCACGTCAGCCAATTAGAATACAGTGGCGTTTTAAATGTCCTTTAGCCGTTCCACATAGGCTGCTGTTTCCCGTTCGGTTTCTGCGGCGAGCACAAGTCCCGCCTCTTTGTGTGGTCTTGGCTGTGATTGGTCCGTGCTCCGTGCACTCGTGAGCGTTTGTTTGAGTGTCCTATAGTTGGGCAGTGGCGGCAGTTAGTGAACGGTGCTAATAGCTATTACATTTTATTTCAGTTGTTTCAGTAACAGTAAAAAAAAAATATATATATATTTTAAATATTTCGACGGAATATTTGAATCTATTGAAAGACCCTCTTGTTCTGCCTACAAAGAACGAGCTGTATCAGATGGGAACCGAAGACAGAGGTAAGTCGCCAACGGTTGAATTCCAAATGTCTTCCTTATTGGATACATAACTAGCGACTATTGTGGGATTAATTGCTATAGTATGTAGTGTCCCTGTCTAGGGAACGAACAGCCATTTGGAACATGACCATTTAAATGTTCTGTACAATGTAACGTTTGTTAATATAGCCGACGCTACCAAGTTGGTAACGCAAGCTGAGAGTTAGCTACAGGCTAACAAGGGAGTTATCATGCGTTTCGAAACTGTTGCGTTACTTCTCTTTATTATAGTAGTTGATTTGTGTTTATACTCGTTTAACGAAAGCTATCCGGCTTGAATGACGTAACTAAAGTTAGCTGTTTGGTAGTAATATATACTATAAGTTTGCTTAATCAACCGCCAATAAACGGTACAAACCGTATCCTACATTTTAAGACGAAATGTTATTTACAGTAATGTTTAGTGAACCTTCTCATAACGTTATCAACAGTTTATATACGTTCTTGTGTTGTGGTGAAAAAACATTTATAGAACATTGTTCTTGGAACATCCTAATAACATTATTTGTACCTGATGACTGTTGTCCAAAGTTTTAGAGAAAATGTTCTTAGAACAACGTTATAATAACGTTATCCGTACTTGATGAATGTTCTCAAAAGTTTTAGAGAAAACGTTCTTAGAACGTTAATGGAACGTCCTAATAATGTTCCTTGAACCAGATGAATGTTCTCCAAAGTTTTAGAAAAAATGTTTTTAGAACAAGGTTATTGAAACATCCTAATAACGTTATTTGTATCTGATAAGTGTTCTCAAAGGTTTTAGAGAAAATGTTCTTAGAACAACGTTATTGGAATGTCCTAATGACGTTATTTGTACCTGATGAGTGTTCTCAAAAGTTTTAGAGAAAATGTTCCTGATGAGTGTTCTCAAAGGTTTTAGAAAAATGTTCTCAATCATTTGTTCTATGAGTGTCCTAAAAACATTATTTACCTGTTGGAGAACGTCCTAAAAACGAAACGTTAGTAGTCATACTTGATGAATCCTAAAAACGTTAGTCATACTTGATGAATGTTCTCCAGTTTTAGAGAAAATGTTTTTAGAACAAGGTTATAATAACGTTCGTACTTGATAAAAGTTCTGAAAAGTTTGAGAAAATGTTTTTAGAACAACATTATTGGAACGTCCTAATAACATTATTTGTACCTGAGTCTTCTCAAAAGTTTTTGGAAAAATGTTTTTAAAACGTAATTTGTACCTCATGAATGTTTTCCAAAGTTTTGGAGAAAATGTTCTTAGAACAGTGTTATTGGAACGTCCTAATAACGTTATTCATACTCGATGAATGATGTTCTACCAACATTTTAAATCATGTTCCCAAAACCAAAATAGAACATTTGGGGGGAAAAAAAAGTTCCCAGAACATTAATTCATTAGTTGGTATTAGACACAAACACACAGATTTTGCTTTGTATCTCTGCTTATTTTCTAACAACTACGAAAAAAAGTTTTTCATTGAGTGTAATTAAAGCTTGTAAACAGATTATAGTGTCGTAGTGATGATTGTGGATGTTAGGAATGACTACCAGAGCCTAACACTGTTGTTTTTATTTTCCTAATTGTCTGGCCATTGAAGTTAAAGAATTTAAATTATGCCAGACACTTTGTATTTACATTTACATGTCTGGCATTTGGCAGACGCCCTCATCCAGGGTGACCTACATTTATCTCTTTTATACAACTGAGCAATTAGGGGTTAGGGGTCTTGCTTAAGGGCCCAACAAGCTTAGTGGTGCTTGGAATCAAACCCCAATTTTTGCCCAACACATTAGCCACTGTGCTACCACTTCCCCACCACTTTGTATGTTTATCTTTTATTACTACTATAACATACAATCATTAAAAACCAGCACCTATAAAGATTTACTATACCTGTTATCAAACCACTAATTAAAGCATTACCACAAAAAATACTATGCAGGATCCACGCCAAACATAGCAGTGTAAAAATTGATAAAACTGGTACAATCTGCAGAATTTAGTTCTAGGCATCCTATAACATGTGAACAGGGACGGAACACTGTGAAAACTACCCATATAAACATAATGTTTTCCAGTGTTACTTCCTGTCCCTAGGAAACAGAGGTATGAATGCAACCCAAACCCATGTAATGGATCATGTCTCAAACCGTAGGTCCTTAAAATTATATTAGGGAAATGTTACCTGAGTGGTTAAAGTGTAGTACCGCCAATAAGAAGAGGGTGGGTTCAATTTCTGGCCCCATCATGCTGCCACTTCTGAGCCCCCGAACCCTCACCGGAGGCCCCGAACCCTCACCCGAGCCCCCGAACCCTCACCCGAGCCCCTGAACCCTCACCTACCCATTTTTCAGTTGAATAAATACACATGCTTTATGCATTGTACAAAATGATTAAATTAACAGCTTACAGCTCTTCTCACTTATTGATTTACTTGATCACCATGTAATCACATTTAATCAATTTTAGACTGTCTTATCAGGAAAATAAAAAAAATATTACAACACAAAACATCTCTGAGCTGTTCTTTTATAGTAATCAAATTAACATAAAATGTGTTGCTGTTATGGTGACCTCTGTTATGGTGATCTGTTCAAGTGTTCTTGTTTCGGTTGAACTGACAACCCATTGCTGGAGCGTCTGTTCTGTTTGCTGTGCATTACATCATTTGAAAAGTCAACAAAAACCAATTAAATCTCTTCTGATCCGAAGACTTTATTATGGGGTTTAACAAAAAAGAAACACTATCTACAAAATCTAAAATGTGTTCTGTACCATATGATTGATCCAGAAGCACATACAATACATTGAAGAGCAAAATGTTGGATTAACATATAAAATATATATATATATATTTAATTAGAAGAACTGTTTTGGATTTTAATTACATTTTTTTTGTAGATTGGGTGGATGTGGCCAATGATCTCATTTGCAAGTGCCATGTTAACCTGAAGATACAAAGGCTCACAGAGTGCGATGCCAATGTGTTTGTTGCCTTATACGAAGCAATTTTGGGAGAAAAAGTACCAGGTAAATGTGTGTGTGTGTATATATAATATATATATATATAATATATATATATATATTTTTTTTTTAAGAAGGCAAAAAACAACACCACAGGTTTAATGATGTAGGTAAAAAGATAGTTTGTCTCCTCTGGTCTTTTAGAAATAGCAGTATGAACTTCATCATAAAATAAATGACCTGATTTTGTTCGCCCACTGTGGCGGGAAAAGGATTTACCTAGTTATGTTATCATGTTTTTAAGTTACGTATTACCTTATAATAAAATATGTCTAATAGTTAGACCCTGCCCGATGCCTTTTTTTCTTTCTGTGGCTTATTGTCAGGTCGCATTATATATTGGATTATCACATATTTTTTTTTATGTTGTTGTACAGCATTGGTTAGAAAATAAAAGATGTAAAAATGAATTTTGGGTCATTTCAGGCCGCCGCCTCACCAACAGCCTTAGGTTAGTTAAAATTAAACCCTGGTCCATTTAATCCTCTGTGGGAGGACGAGAGAATTTTTTGCAGATTTCAGCTTCTGAACTGAGCCAGAAAGAGTTTTATCTATTTATGTATTCATTTTTTCAATTAGTTAGTCATTCATCTCTTCATCAATTTATAAATAACAAACCGACTGACAAACAACTATTCTGGCTGAAGGCACTCTGGGAAATCTAAAGACTGTTTTTCTTTTGTGTCGTATAGACTTAGTATTAATTGCTAAATCTTTCACAAATTTCTCATCTTTTTTAGATTACATCATTGTGCCCAAAAGCCAAGAGGATGACATCCACAACGTACAATCTGTGATTGACTCGCTTGCCTTGGACTATCTCCAGATCAGTTTATCCCACATCACAGGTGCAGACTTGTATTATTGTAGTATTTGTGTGTCTGTCTGATAAATATGGGGTGTGACGATACACTACAATCATTAGACAATCAGCTTTTTTTTGTAACCAAAATTTCAATGATTGATATTTGCATTAAAAAGTATTAGTTAAACACAAACATAAGTAGTATAGTTTCATATTAAATATCTATCGAAAAGAGCAAAAGAGCAGTTTCCTGCACAGTCCACAGAAGCACGTTAAAGCAGGCTGGCTGTGCATGCAGCGATTTGTTGCCATCTGTTGGCGAGTCTTGAAACTTTTTGCTACCACCTGGAAATTGTGGCTTTGCTGTTCTTTTCTTTTCTATTACGCTATTTCGAAAAAACTTTGTTAAACCATATGTAACTTTTTGCCTGAAATTCTAAGAAATAATGACCAACTGTTGCTTGTTTTGGCTAATTCCAAAAAACGTATTTATTCTATTGTCTGATGATTGTAAGTATCGTGTATGTCGTACACCCCCAGGCGCTAATGATTTAAGACCCAATAATGAGGCCAACTTGCAGGGCTCACAAAATCCCAAAAATGATTTTGCCAGTATTATTCATTGTCTGATGATTGTAGTGTATCGTCACACCCAGTTCGTTCACAAATCCCCAGGCCAGGCGCTTTTCAGTTTTAATTATTTTATTTCGTAGGTAGGATCAAGGGAAACAAATACAAATAACATTTCATATAAAACAATTAATCTTTATTCAATCTTTATATAATTAATCATTAATACAAATAATTAAGTTCTAACCGAACAACGATTTTCTCAATTCTCTGCTTTGCTCATGTAAGTCTCTCCATCACATGTTTAATCTCGCTGCACGAGACATTGTATGTCAGAGAAATTGGTGTGCCACAGATCCGGAGCATCATTGACAAATAACATGTAAACTCCATACTGTCGCTCCCTGTAGATCCCTGTTTGTGCGATTGTAGATTGTAGATCCCTGATTGTGGATTGTAGATTGTAGATCCCTGTTTGTGCGATTGTAGATTGTAGGCCCCTGATTGTGGATTGTAGAAGCGTGCATTCAAACACAATTTTAATGCCCCACATATTTATAGTGGCTCTCAGATGTTGAACAATTACATAAATTATAGTTACCCAACTATATTTGCTAGAGAATGCAAAAGTATTGAAATAAATTTTCCTCTCTATGAGGTACCTGGCGGGCAGGACGGGAATATGTTTTGGTAGGCTGACTGGAAGACACAACAGCCCTGGGTTGTAGCTATTTTTCTAGAATTACGAAAAAAGCAATCATGTGGCCTGTGTAGTCACTAGTGTAACTGCATTAATTACAATCACATGTTGACCCCCCTGTAGCTATCTATGGTTTAGAGCGCAGGGGTCATCAGACTCTATCCTGGACGGCTGGTGTCCTGCAGAGTTTAGCTCCAACTTGTACAAACACACCTGCCTGTAAGTTTTGAGTAAACCTAGCAAGACTTTGATTAGCTAGTACAGGTTCAGGTGTGACTTCAGGAATCCTCGTAACCCCTGATTTAGAGGTGAAGCAGTGGCTGTGTTTGCTTGGGGCCGCCACATGTTCTGTTGTTTATGTCCTTAATCGATCCACTTGTTTTTGGAGGAACACTGCTGCCTTTGTACACTGCAGCCAGTTTCAGAGCCTACAGTTTTTTTTTTATTAGGCTGCAGGCTTGCTGTGTTTTGTGTGGGGGTTTTTTGTTTCTTTATTATTATGTCAGTTGGTCCAACTCAATCCTATCTCTGTAGGTGAGAACATTGTTAGAGGAGATAAAGATTCCATCCGTAACCTCCTGGAGATCTTTGACGGACTGCTGGACTATCTTACCGAGCAGCTAAGTGAGGAAGAAGAACTCCCTAATCGAGGTGAGTATTTTTCTCTTTTTTCTGTAAACCTTCTTTTGGTTTATACTGTGTGTGCATGTCTGCTGGTCTGCATGAGGACATTTACATTCAGAGTGTGTGAGATCGATCTGTGGGGTCCAGTCTGATCCAGTCTGTTTTTCATTCATAAACTTTTCAACATGCTCAAACTGGATATACTTTTGGAAGCAGCCCAAGCAGGGATTAATGGCGGCTGTGTTGGGTTTTAAGTAATCCTGCCGTGCTGTTTGCCAGGTCATTTCTGACCCAGCTGTAACCCAGTGGACGACTTTCCCTCCCTAATGGGCCTGGTTCTACTCACTACTTTATCTAATCCATGTTAGAAAAGCATTAACACTGAGGACAAATGAGGGTCTTCCCCCACATTTTTACCACTTATAACAGATCAGACATGTATTACTGACCAACATATTTATCACCTCATGACCACCAGTTTTTAACCCCAATCGGCAGTCCAACACCCAAGCCACAACTCAACCCCCACCACCACATCTGTAAAGCTCTTAACCCTCAGCTGCTTAGGCGAATAAAAATAAGATCAATTTAAGTCGCTAAAAGCACAATTGGGCACAACCTTGCATGTTTCTCATTTTTATCCTGCACCATTATAGTTATTTGGCAGCAACACATGGTTAAGTTGAAAATGAATGTTACACAGCTCAACAGTTTTGGGTTTTTTTTAATCACAAATGGTGGTCGATGAGAACAGACATGCTTGGTGTCTTAACTTAGGCCTCTTTAGTTTTGCACTATATCCAAGTGAAAACTGGAACGATAATCCCCAGTGTAGACGCCAGCTATAAGATGGAGTTCTGGAAAGCTGAAAGTCATTGCTTTTAAATGCTATGATTAATAATTAATTAATTTTTTTTCTGCTGCTTAACACGATGGTTTTATCTAAAAAACAATTTTGTATGTATTTGTTGTATAGTTTTGTTAACATTCGTGAGGCCAATAACGTGGCGATACAGTGGTGTAAAAGTGGGAAGTGGTAGCTAAGTTATAAGGGTGTTGAACTGCTAACTGAAAGATCGGGGATCAATTCCCAAAAACAACAAGCTGCTATTGTTTGGCCCCTGAGCAAGGCACTTAACCCGCAATTGCTCAGATGTATAAATGAGATAAATGTAAGTGGTTCTGGATAAGAGCTCAGCTCTTATATAATTGTAAGACAGCTGTTTAGCTGTTTAAATAAATGGCATGACTCTTCAACAGTGATATTTGGAACATTCTAGTTTTCTTTAGTATTTAGTTCTGTTACAAAACACCTAAACAACTAACGACTGGTTCAAAAAAACCTTCTAAAAGCTCTACCACATCAATTACCCCGAAAATCATCAACGCCCTTTGACTAATATTAATTCACCCTTCAAAAACACCTTAATGTCGTTTAGTCATCGTACATCATGTGAGCAGAGATTTAGTGACTGCCGTTTATTAAATATTTGTTTTGGCTATCACACCTTTATAGCCAGCGCTACATAGTACAAAGTAATGCAGTCATTATGTACACAACAGAGTTCTGTGCTAGTCTATGTTGGTGATAAGTATCCTCATATTTTGTCAACTTTTATTGTGTCCCCACAGAGCTCAATGGTTCGGTCCACCGTGCGGAAGCTCAGGAACAGGATAAAGAGGAGATGTCTGAAATCTCAAGCACACAGTGAGGCCTTCACACTACGTTTACATAAACCCATTCAGCCAAAGAATATTATTAACATCGCCGCCATTTTGATTGTATCAGGGCTGCATTTTTTTTCAGCAGAACACAAACCGGTTTCAAAGTCCTGTTAATTTGTCAGTAAGGAAGCAGGAACCGGTTTAGTGTTCACATTGTATACAATTTCTTTTTTTTAATTACTGGCTTTTCAAAAGTGAGCAACTTTTTTATATTAGTAATTATTGAAAGGGGCCATAGATGGAGTAATCAAAAATTTCTTGATCTTCAGACATATAAAAGTCCATCGTGCTATAAAAACATCCTCTAAAAACAGATTATAATGAAAGCAGTTGGTCAAAAAGGACAGGTTTTGGAATGTTCTACTCTGTGACGTAATAGATCGAATAACAGCTGCATCTGCATGAAAAAGAGCGACGCCTGATTCGACAGCACTGTCTGTTTAGCGCCACCCACCGATTCAAGTCAAAAATGGGACAAAAATTGCTTGTTTATTCTATATTATGAGGTTTTTTTTAATCCAAAGAAAATTATAAGTGGACCTTAGAGAACGGTAGAATATAAAAAAATGTGGTAGTTCATGACTCCACATGAACGCCAAAACTTTAACCTCACAGGATCAGTGAGATTACCTTTAACTATAGGACTGTTCTAACTATAAAAACACTTCATATAAAATAAACTTTAGTTAATAATAAATAAAAGGCAATCCTCAATTGTTAGAAATCAGCTATAGAAAATGTCCAGTGAATGCAGCGGAACCGGTCCTCTGGTGCCGCAGTTTTACTGTATTAGTCATAATGAAACACCTGGAGTGGCAGCATAAAGCACTTAAACCAACAAGTAAAGCTTTTCAGATATTTATATTTACATTCGCATTTCGAAGATCTTAAAACAGCTTTACACTTGTGCCGTTGGAGAATAATCAGGGACGAGGCGGTCTGATGTGCCAGTTGGAGTTCTTTGTGTTTCACAGCTATTTATATGCAATTAGATATTATCAGTTAAACATTCATTTGCTCATCAAGCCTCTGTCTCTCTCTCTCTCTCTCTCTCTCTTTCTCTTTCTCTCTCTCTCTCTCTCTCTCTCTCTCTCTTTCTCTCTGTCTCAAGCTCTCTCTCTCTCTCTCTCTGTCTCTCTCTCTCTCTCTGTCTCTCTCTTCTCTCTCTTCTCTCTCTCCTCTCTCTCTCCTCTCTCTTTCTCTCTCTCTCTCTCTCTCTCTCTCTCTCTCTCTCTCTCTCTCTGCTCTTTCATCTCTCTCTCTCTCTCTTTCTCTTTCTCTCTGTCTCAAGCTCTCTCTCTCTCTCTCTCTCATCTCTCTCTGTCTATCTCTTCTCTCTCTCCTCTCTCTCCTCTCTGTTCTCTCTCAGGGCTCTCTCTCTCTCTCTCTCTCTCTCTCTCTCTCTCTCTCCCCCTGTTATTGTTTCCCTTTTTGACAATGACATATCAAAAAACTGCCAAATCTCAAAGTCTCTCCTTACAAACATTAACACTGGCGTCCCCTTCCATAAGTTATCCTCTTACAGACATACATTGGCATGTCAACTATTATACTGTTTATACATTTTTAATAACTTTATTCGTCAATTCACCCCAGTTTATAATTCGAGTTGGTTTCTGTAGCACGTCTACTAAACAAGGCAGAGTGACCGAGGTTCTACTATAGTAATTATAAGTGAATAATCTACGGATTAGCTGACTAAGCTGTTGTTATCGAAACTCCTTTTGACCAGTCAAAGCATGACTTAAAACAGTTACTAAGTTTTGGGCGTGCTACTTTAAACATACTTACATAACATACACTTCCTCACAAAATAGTTACATCATTATAAAAGTAACTCATTAACTTTGATGCCTCCAATATTAAACAGGTAAAATGAATGAAGTGGACACTAAATAACATAAATGATTATACTTAAACATTTTACACTAATCTACACTATTTTAATGTTGTGGTGTCATGTGACGATGTGAGGAGATTCATTAGGTTAGAATCACTTACATTTACAGCATATGGTAGACGTTCTTATCCAGTGCGACTAACATTTATCTCATTTTATACAACTGAGCAATTACGTGTTGAGGGCCAACAGTGTTAACTTGGTCGTTCGTGTTGGGAATCAGATCCACGATCCTCCAATTAGCAGTCCAACACCTTAGACGCTGCGCTACCACTTCCCACCGACGTGGAGAGACTCGTTCTTTCTGGTCATAAGTTACACGCAACGCAAACAGTCTCGTCTTTTAGCTCACGAGGGAAAAAAAAAAGTAGTGTTTATACCTTCAGTTTCTGAAAGTTACCTTGAAAACTAGTCAGACTTACCATCGCTCTGACTCTGATGTCCATACTTTTTCAGTAACAGGGGAAACAGTAATTTGCTTGATTACTTGTTACTGAAAGAATTTGTAGTTAGTAACGCTGTTTATTTATAACAGTTTTAGTTATACCCATCACTGCTCATGAAATGCTGTAACATCCAAATACATAATAAAAAAATCAATGATTCTGTCAAAATAAAAAATGCTTATAAACTGAAAGCAAACACGAATTGAATGCATGCGTTTGTTGATTTTTTTTTTTATGCGGTCATAACAGTTTTCTCTGTTGGTTTGTTGTTGTTTTTTTTTTTTCTACCTTTTGCTTTATTTTATTCATTTCTTTATCATGTTTGTTTTAGTTCTGCTGCCCAGTCCAGTAAATACTCTCTCCATTCCTGGAACGGGGATGAATCTGAGTCGACCGCCGAGCTGATCCGATTGGGTGATTCGGCTCGAACGTTCACCACGAAGCAAGAAGGTGCAGATGTTTTTTTTATTTTTATTATTATTTTTTTTCTTAAGCCAGTACTAACCAGCTTTTTCCACTACATCTCTGTCTTTTAAACTAACACGTTTTATACAGGACAATAGGAATTCAGGTCATCAAACAAACCACTATATTTGTTAAAGCAGAAAAGCCAACATTCATGTCTGATTAACCTTTTTTTCTTTTGAATACATGTAGTCCAGTTCACATGTTGACTTCCTGATGAAACACTGGGATGCTTAACACTGTTGTTCTTATTTTTTTTTTTCTTTCAGTCCGGTTACAACCCCCACCCTCAGTCATCTCTACTGTAAAACCTTCCAGTCACCCCGACCCTCCAGCGGTTCAGTCCCCTCAGCAATACCAGCCTGTCCACTCAGCCATTCCTCTGCAACCTCCCAAACAGACCACTCCACATCAGGCAGGAAGATCTCCATCACCACCACCACCTCCTCCCCAAGGGGATAACAAGGAAGACGCTGAGGGGGCAAAGACACCGGTAACACATCAGTCAGGGCTTGAACTTGTCTTCTCTTGACTGATTAATTGCTTTATTTTTTTTTTTAGTTGGAACTGAAGATGACATAAATCAAATTCTTTTCTTTTTTAATACAATTTGTTTTAACTTTATAGGTAAAGAAAATCATACTTAATAATTATACTTAATAGAAGTGCTTTTTTTAGCTGTATATTCAGAGCAGGTACAAATATCAAATACTATATTTACTAAACAAATGATTTATAATTGTTTGTTGTACATTTGTTGCCTATAAAAGTTTTTTTCACAGAGTTTTACTTTTTATGCAAATCTGACACAAGGAATTTTATGTTTCCACACTCACACATTCATACTCCAGCTACATCATGCCTTAGCCTCTGGGACTGCTGCTGATTAGCATACCAATATTTCATTATCACCACAGAAACTCCAGAACACACCCCAGGGAAACCTATGAAAATAATCACGTCTGTCTCAGCTGTGTGGATTTGTGTCATTTTTATGTCTATAGTCACCTCCCTGCTAAAGGAAGCCAAGAGACATATTCCTGTACGAAAACCTCAATAAAGTCACTTTGTTGAAGTCGTTCAAAGGGACAGTGAATTGAATTAAAGTTTTACTCGGCGGTAGCTCACGCAAACATCTGTGTACCTCTGAGCTGAGAAACACCCACATCTAAGGCGGGTGTGTGGATAAGCAAATAAAGAGTGCAAAGCATGATGCAAACATTCAGACAGGAGAGGAAATAATGTCTGGTGCCTTTAACTGGTGTCCTGTTTGTCCCTATGCAAGCCATAGGCACTTAGGTTCGTTTTACCAATGATTTGAACAATACTTTTTTTTTTTTGCGCACATGTGACTCTCATCTTTTTTTTTCTCATAACAGTGTAAACAGCACAAGCCACTGATCTGAATTTGTGCCACTTCCATATGTGGTGTTGAATCCGACATCAGATGTTTTGCAATGCGACCGCAGTGTAAACAGTTTTATCTGAATTCATGCGACTTTTATACCATTCGTTCGATCGATGTGCTGAATGAGGACATGAATTTAGTAGGTGTAAGTGAAAAGGATGCAGAAGATGAGGTTAGGTGGAGGCAGATGATTGACGTGTCGCCCCCTAAAGGCAATCTAGAAGGAGAAGGAGAAGAAAAAAAAAGAAGTACAGTTTATTTAAGTCATTTAGCTGTCACAACCTCCTATTTACCCCTCCAAGTTACATGATTGAAATTAACTGTAGATTTGAGTTGATACTAATAATATGTTTAATATAATATGTCTCTTTATGTTGTCTTTTACAGGTTGCTCAATCGCCGAAGTGTGTCGCCGTTCAGACTAATGGAATCCACACTTCTGGTAAACATCTGCTTCATATTACCACTAGGTTATTTATTTTTGTGCAAAAACGTGGATTTTGCCCAAATGCAATAATGTATTTTAGGTTCCAGTAACTGTTTACTGTTGCCTCCAGCAGAAAGCGGACAGTCTGTGTCGAGCCTGAAAGAAACCCAGCCCGGAGCTCCCAAAGCACAAGTGGAGGTGGGATATAGAAGTTTTATTTCATTTACGTCAGCAAAATTCAGCAAAACAAAGTTAATACTGAGTGCTTTTGTCACATAAATGAGGTTCATTAATTCCACTATTTGTATTATTCATTGATTTTTGTAGAATTTAATGTACTGTAAATGTTATTGGGAGAAACCAATGTCAAGAAACATAGAAGAAACATAAAACTAATTTGCAAGCATAAAACAGCAAGCATAAAAACATATCGTGGTCTAATTTATTATTATGTACTCCTTCCAAAGGTCATTTTGGAGTAATTTTTTATTTTGCCCGCTTTGATGTCTTGCCTACAAACATTTTTTATTCTATGTATCTGAAACCACTGAATTAAAACCCCATTTTTCCCTTCAGAGTGGTGGTGAGGGAGCAAGGCATGTCTTGTTCCACACTCAGCCAGACGTGCTGCTCCTGTCTATCCCGCGTGAACAAGACCAGAAAGAGGAAGCGGCGCAGAGTGACGAAGAACGACTTCACAGCTCCGGCTCGTCGTCTGGAAGACATAGGAGCTGCAGGGGCAGGAGGTGGGGAACAACAAACTAAAAGTGTTCAAATGATCTAAAGACATTAGAAAACATGAAAAATATCCTCTCTTACACTTTTTTGCTTATTTCTGGCTTTAGATTGGTGGAGGAAAGCGAGGAACCGTTATCCAGACGCAGTCAAAAGAACAGACAGACCGAGGAGGAGCTGCACCAGATGTCGGAGAAACTTGCTCGCCGTCTCGAAGAGCTTGATCTAGTAAGTGTCCTCGAGGCCTGAGCAAAGTTACGATATATTGTCAGTGTTACTTTTAGCTGAGTAATGGTATGTGATTTTTGTAAAACCAGATGCTAAAAAGGGCTCTGGGGGAGACGGTGGATGGGTCAAAGCCTGCTGATGTGGACAAACATTCCCACCACAGTGACAGTGTCATGGAGTGCAGACGTGTCCCCAGACCTACAGGTATGTACTGCAAATTTCTATGTAGCTTAAATTTTTCATCAACTATAATTTCCTAGTCATTGTTATATAACACTAAGGTACGTCCCTTCACAGATAAAACAGGCATGGACAGACCTCCTCGTACACGCTCCTTGTCTCCGTCTCCTCCTCCTGTATGTCATTCCAGCGAGAGCATGATAGAGGGCGCTTCGCACACTCATACCCGGCAACACACGGCCCAAAGGCGGAACGACAAACTCCCACACCTTCGGGACCAGCGCAGGAAAAAGCAGGTCAGATTAAGGATCTAAACAGAGCAAAGGATCTCAGCAACCATCTTCTGCCACATATTTAGCTTTTCTAACTTGAGTAGGGTTTGTTGAAAGCCGCAGTCTGTATCCCTTATTTTCTTTTGGATAAAAATTGGGAAGCACATTATTAAAAAAAAAAAATTAAAAACAGATTCCAAAACAGATACAGATAATCCAAAACAGATAATCCTGTGCGCCGCGGAAAATAGAAAATCTAAGATGCACTGATGAAACTGATATTTTAGTAGCTCTGACCTTAAGATAATAACAAATAGTCTTGACACTTCAATTTGTTAATTTTTGTGTAAGACGCTAGTAATCATTGACTGTAAATTTTGATTAATTTTTTTATTAACAAAATATGGGGTCAGCTGAACACCCGAATATACCAAATGACCAGGTTATTTCATCAATAGATTTTTTTAGGCACCTATGGCCAGGCCATCCAGGCACATTTCAAGATGATGCCAGAATTCATCGAGCTCAAATTGTGAAATAGTGGTTCAGGGAACATGAGATAATTTTCACACTTTGGTTGGCCAACAAAAAATCAAGACCATTACCCCAATAAGAATCTTTGCGATGTGCTGAAGAAGACTTTGTGCAGCAGTCTGACTCTCCCATCAGCAACACAAGATCTTGGCAAAAACGTTATTCATTTAATGCGTTTGACTGAGTAATATCTTTGTCTAAGGTTTGGCTTTCTGCATATACTGTGTTTGTGGGTTACTGTAGCCGTGTTGTATTTTTCATGCTGTCCTCTAGATGGTGGCTGAAGCTTATGAGGCCGAGCTAAAAAACTTGGATGAGCAGCAGAAAATAGACTTGGCCATCGAGAGACTGCGAGCCCAGGAGGCTGTAAGTACACCATCTTCTTCATGAGTTGTACTATATACATGTTATACACTGTTTAATGTTTATAAATAACTTTTTGTATATCTATTTGCATCTTAAAACGATAAATGAATTTTTTTTAAGCTGAAATGAAGTTCATTTCCTTGTTCCAGTGTTTGCATTGACACATTATTGTTAATGAAACTGTTTCCTGTAGGAGCGGGAGTACAGGGAGGCCATCCGTAAAGAAGTGTCCTGCGCTGCAAAATCCTATAACCACAGATCCAAATCTACGCTCACGCACAAGAGCGTCCGCTCCAAAGCCGCAGCTCCCAGCCGACCACGCATCCAGACCCGCAAAACAGCCCCACGTAAGCCTTTTAAAACTCCCACTTCCTGTTTTATGCTACTTTTCAGATTCCTGTGTCATGCAAGTGCCTGGATTGGATTTAAAATGTAAAATAAAATCTTTTATTCAGGATTTTCGGTGATTTCCCACTGTCACAAAAACACATGCAGTTTTTTTTTCTTTCTGCCTTCCTGTATTGTGCCTCATGTTTTAGTAATCTACCTTTTTTGAGGTAGCTGCAACAATGTTGTTATTATTACACCAGTAACTAGACAAATTCGACCAGATACTTTAAGACCTGTAGCCTTCCATGTTCACGCAGTTCAACTGGTGTAAATGCTGCTGTAATTAAAGTGCTTCACATCAAAGCTCAGAATGAGAAGAAAAAGCATTATTTTTTTTTTTGTCGGTTCCAAATTGTTCCTGTTGTTGTATCTTTTTTCATAGTTATTTGAGATGCTTTTCTGATTTCCATGTTGTATTCGAGTGGTTATTTGTTATTTACAGGCTATATTTAGATTTAGTAAACATTCTTTGAGAATAAAGTGTGTGTGTGTGTGTGTGTGTGTAGTGCGGGTGAAGGAGAACGACTTGCTGCCAGCTCTGTTAGACGACTTCCCGCCTATGCAGTTCTCTCCTCACGCTCTGTCCCGCATGTGGAAGCAGCAGCTCCGTCAGATCGACCAGCTTAGCGCGCTGGACAACCAGCACAAACGAACGCGCAAACACACCAACCAGGTGGGAACACAAACCAACAACACTCGCACAAATTTACAAACAGATTGGGATTTTTGCATAGTCACCGTAAAATGCTGCAAGAAAGATGAGTAATATTATCAGTGTTAAGTATGTTACTAAAAAAGTGATTTATGTTTGATTTGATTTACATTATTATAAATGTAACTAATTACCAGGAAAAGGGAACCATTGCGTTACTTTAAAAAACGTGACGACGTGGGACACTTCATTAGATTAAGATTACCTGCCACCGACGTGGTAAGACTCTTTCTCTCCACCCGGAAACTCCACCGGAACGTTTTAATCAGAAGGATCTCGGTCGGAATGACAATAAAACAGTGCCATTGACAGAAGCTCTAAAAGTTCTAATGTGTTGCTCGTATGGCACATAATCTGTTCATAATAAAACAGATATACATTTTTTTACATTTCAAGTCTAGAAAAGAATTATTTTCTTTGCAAAATCAGTGGTGGTGCTTTTCGTTTTATTAGCTTCAAGAAAGCAAAACTATGAAAGGTTTAGTGATGGTGTGGGTGGAAGATTAGTGATAGTGTAATGTGGTCCTAATATGGACTAATTTGTCTCATGGAGGTTCCATAACATTAACCATAACAATGTTTGGGGGTTTTTTGTTAAATTTTTTTTTTTTTTTTTTTAAATAATAATACCGTTTTAGATCATTAGAACTTGCTAATGAATTATGAACAGAATGTATAACTGTAGCATAAGAGACATGTCTTGACTACTTTATGCTATTCAAAGAGACATTTTCCTAGAGACAGCATGCAGTTAGAAATGTAATTCCTCAGTTATTGTAAAACCCCTCTATTATGCAGCTGTGTTGGCTATTAAAGCTTCTCTGAGGGCTCAGGCTCAGGCTGGGTATGTCAGCATATTAAAACGTTGACAATTGTTTTTGTAACAGCTAGCAGAAGCCCAGAAGAGACATGACCTGCTTATGGATATAATCCATAAAGATCAGGAGCACAATCATCGCCTGGTAAGCACGCACGCACACGCGCACAGTTTCTCTCTTTCACACACAGCTTTAAAAAAAAAAAAGAGAATCTAACTGCGTCTCTGTTTCACAGAAGGATTTTCGAGAGCGAATCCAGCAGCAAAAGTCTGCACAGAATAAGTTGCGGGAGCAAAGGCAGCAGGTGGCCCGCGCCCGCAAATACCACAACGATTACCACGTGCAGCTGCGTGCCCGACTCCTCCGAGCCCGCACACGAGAGGAGAGGGTGAGTCACGCTTCAGCTATGTCTCCCTCAGTCCAGCGCTCTCAGTCAGGAGGATAGGAGGGTCGAAAATCCCATGAACTTCCTTCCGTCTAATTTTCCGAGTAATGACTCACTACAGCAGGGAAGATTAATCCTCAGAGTTACATACAGAAAATTGTAGGGCAGTTTAACCATCAATAGCTGGTGCAGTATATAGGAGAATAAAACCTTGTAGCACAGTGCTACTTACAGACACTTTCTATTTATCTGTAAAATATATGTAGCTCTACAGTCACAGTACATTCATCACAGTATTCATTATCCTAAAAAATTTGTCGTGCACAGAAACCTGATGCATATCAATTAATCTGTTGCTTTAAAAGAGGTCTTTAAGCAGTGAGGATCATTTTGTTGTCTGCTCTCTTTTTAATAAAAAGACAAACAAAACTTTGGGTCTATTCGATCCTTATGAAAGAACTGCCGGATTATCCCGAGAGATTGTTTCAGGATGCCAGTAAATCTGCTTGATACTTTTGCTAGCGACAGTAAAGCCACATGTTAAAACAGAAGACCACCAATTTTTTTATAAAACACACCAAACAGGAGGTTCGAAATGCACGTCGGGCATTGAAACCATTATTGACCAGGTTTGCCTGTATGGATTTTGGCTTTGTATGTCTCTCATAATGCTTTCTACGGATGCCAAAAACGAGCCCAAGAAAGAATTTTTAAATAAAAAGTATTGGAGGCGGCGTGTAATCATGATTGACGCAACCTGAGGCTGTATTTGATTTTTCAATTTTCCAAAACTTGAACTAGGATTTAACATCCAACCTGATGAACTTAATTCTTCATGCATTGGCTACATAGTGCTTAAATGTCTTATGTACTCTTAACTCCTGTTGGTTTTAAGCTTTTTTTTTTTTTTTTTTACAATGGTGACATTGTATGTCCAGTTATGTGGTTAAAATTGTGCTTTGATCGTTAGAAGATTGTATGATGTGTTGCTTTGTGTCGATAAGATAAGACAAGATTTGACCAAATGTTGTTGTTTATTATTATTATTATTGCACAGTATGTATTATGGTAACTGTAATGTTCTATGTGTGCACAGATGTTTCGGCAGGTGTTTGAGGAGGGCCTGGCACTGCAAAAGGCCCATTTAAGGGAGCAGCGGGTACACGCTAAAGAACAGCGTCAGGAGCGCGCTCGCAAACACAAAGACGAGATCGAGGCAATGGAAAACTACTACAAGGACCAGGTAACCAAAAAACCCCGGTGTTGTTAAACTTCGAAACTTCTACACTTTAAAGTGTTCGAGGTTAATAACTGATGGTTTTACTTTGTACCCTCAGTCAACACTATAGCAGTAACACCACAGTGCTAATATGGATTTAGTTTAAAGTGCTTGATATTCCATACTTATTCCAGTCCGAAATGCACTTCTTGGAATTTTCAGTGTCAACTATTTATAACATGGATCAACCCAGTTATCGGTTGTACCAATATTTTTTGCGATAAATGGTGCCATCCTGTGGGCATTTTAGGAATTGCATGCAAGACTGTTATTAAAACACACCAACCAAAGACAACCTAGTTCTGCCCAACTCGAAGTATTAATACTCACCAAGCCCAGCAAAGCTCCTTTAAAAAAACAATGCCGAAAGTATCGATTTGGGACAAGATTTAACCATCTATAAAACAGTTCCCAGTTTAGCCGTTTAGTGCTTTGTTGTGGATTCAGTTGACTAAATACCACAGACAGACTGACATAACAATGTGCAAAAAAAAATTTGTATTGATTTGTAATGTGACCTTGGGGTTAGGAAAGGATTTATGTAAATAGAAGAAGAAGAAAAAAAACATTATATCATTGATTGAAATGCAAGTAACATATGCTCTGCCTCCCTCATTCATTTTTTAGTACTTTTTTTTTTTTTTTTGCCCGTTTAGTTTTCTATGCTGGCTGAAAGACTTGCCCTGGAGCGCCAGGAGATCCAGATGCGGAAGAAAGCACAGGAAAAGGTAAAAAAAGCTATGCAGCATTGAAATGTCTAATAAAACAATTTAGACCAGCATGGTCGATAATCAGCAAAGCAACCTTAAATACCTGCTCTTGTACGGAGACCCCACCTGTCCAAATATCACATGACTGCATGCACATAGGTGGCCAATTATCACAAAAATATCGTATTGTGATACTGAAGCACTGGTATGATTCCTGTGCCGAGGCCTTAAAAAAATTTACTGCAACTTAATCTATTAGAATATTCATAATTTAGAGTATAGTACAGTATATTGGTGGCAATTTTTATTAACAAGGTAACTTATGGCGTCTCCCCCATTCACTATGTTCCTGTACCGTAATTTCATTACTCACGTCATGATTATGGAATAGATATTGATCATTTTTAATAAATAAATACTTTTTTTTGTTTTACAAATATTTTTACAATTACTCCACACGCACACAAATAATGCAATCACTTCCAATAAGAGTAAAGACTCCTGATTACCTGCAATTTTTTTTTTATTATTATTTGTATTATTCGCTAAGAATTGTGGCACGTACCAACAACATTCATGCGCTTTGTTCAGAGCGTCAACAATGCAGTTAAGGCGTTTGCATACTTGTGTATTTAGGATCAAAACGTAACACAGCTGATGGTCTAGACATATAAACATGGCATGTGCATTACTTGTGATTTTATGTTTATTTTTTAGCGGTAGTTTTATAATAGTATACGTGAAACGGGGGCAGTGGTGGCTCATTGGTTAAGCTGCTGAGGTGTTGAGCTAAAGACCAGGAAGACCTGGGTTCAAGCCCCACCACTGGCAGGCCAACCACTGTTGAGTCCTTGAGCAAGACCCCTAACCCCCCCTGCTCCAGGGGCCGCTGACCCAACTTACTAAGATGGGATATGTGAGAAAATAATTTCACTGTGCTGTAAATTCTGTCAAATAAAGACATTTATTTATTATTATTGTTATTAAATGCTCAAACCTGGCAAGATAACAGTGCCATATTTCTCCTTATTTTACACTGAAGAACATTGTGAATGGGTTAAGTGTCAGTATTTTCATGGGATAGTGAGGTGTGCATCGATATGCATACTTGAAAATCCGGGCGGGAGTAGTAGGTCATCCAGGAACTTTTCGCGCACTGTTATTCACATAGAAATGATTCAGACGTATTACTCACCTCGTATACTCACTTTTACCTGCTATACAGTATATAAATATGCGATTTTGGACAGAGCCCATCTGTATCTCTGTTTACATTTTTCATCCTGTTTTCCACTTTCAGGCTTTGCACAAGATGAAACGGGATCTGAGAAGCAAGATGGAGCGAGAGATCAACGAGCTGCAGCAGATCATCGTCCAAGACAACGAGGAAGATTACTTCCACGAGCTGGAGGTGGAGCGACTGCACAGGCGTGTGCAGATGGCCTCCTTCCAGTACGGCAGGAGCTGCACGTACTGACTGACCCAAGGCCAGTGAGCAGCCTGTTGAAGAAGAATCTTCATCTAGGGACCAGTTTCTCCTACTCTCAGCCGAACATCAGGGTAGAGTTAGTGTTTCCGAAGTTCCACATCACTGAGCTGGATTATTGCACAAGGGGTTCTAATAAGCACATTTCTACAGAATGCGTCCCCTAAAAGCGGAACCTAAATAGGAAAATCCAAAACTTTTAAAGTTGTTTTTTGTTGTTGTTGTTGTTGACCATAGTTTGCATCACAATATCTCATTTGAACTGCAAAAGAAACTCATAGTTTTATTTAATGTTTATCAAAATAAATCCTTAACAAAGAGAAAAGAAAAGCTACGGCTTGTTACTGTTAGTAACGCTAATCGGTTGAAGAATATTTTAAGGCAAATGTGACGTGATTTATTGCAATATTTGATGCACAAATTATGGAATGTAAGAATATACAGAATCTATAAAAAAAAAAAATAGATTTTCCAATATGCAACCAATAAAGACTATATAAAAGAAACCTCTATATAAAGAACGACCATTGCAATATATATAGAAAAAAAACGCCTTAACTCTAAATGCCTTAGCTGAATTATTATTATTATTATGGTTTTTTTTTTATGTTAACTTTCATACACCGCAAACTGTGATTTTTAATTTTCTTTCATTGTTTATCATTTCTAAAGACATGAACAGAATAAGATGATGATGTACGTCAGTATGATTTTCATAGAGCATGTAACTAATTCTTTTCTACTTAGAACTACATACAGTACGAAGCAGAGCTGAAAATCTTCGAGGTTATTTACGAGCGCACGATCTTCTCCTTACCCGAGACGCAATAAAGCGTCTCAAAGTTCCTCATGCCAATTCTGAGGTCTGAGACTTTTTTTTTAACCATCTACTTTTACTACAACACATCCTGGACGAGTTCCTATTCAACAGTGTTGAATATATAATAAATAATAATAATAATAATAATAATAATAATAATAATAAGCTTTTCTTTTGCTGGGTTTTTATTATTAAAATGCAATTTGATTTTTTTTTTTTTTTTTTTTTTAGTCCGAAGTAGTTAAACAGCTGGTCTGCTGACACACACACACACACACACACAAGCGATTGTTACTCGAGGTTGCTGTACTGTTTTATTGCAAAATAATGTTTTCTGGTGTAAATCTGTAAATCAGACCGGCTTTATGTAGCTGCTGTGGCTTATTTATTATAAAAAAGGAAGGAAGAAATTAAGAAAGAAAGTGGGATCTGAAAACATCTTGCATGCGGACACTAAATCGCCGGACGTCCATCGAGAACGAGGCCGCATCCTTCACCTTAAACACACACAACTCTTCACTTGCTGCTAACGACGAGTCTTCCTCCATCACTAAACTGCTGGTGAAAGTCTAAAAAACGGTCTTACTATTTTCTTTTTAGGTGTTAATAAAAAAAAAAAAAAACTATTGTGCACCTTTCCACTCTGACGTGGACACTGATTATTACGTGGCTGTTAACGATCTGCTAATTTTTTTTCTTCTCATTGCTGGTTCGGTCTTCCTAAGTGTGTGAAACCTGTTTGTCATAAGTTAAATATTTATTAAATTGCACAAACTGATTTTGCTTATTGAATTTTTTATTTACACGATTCAGTGAAACTATTATTTGATCATTCATTTGAAATCCTGTATCTTTTTCTATTTATTATAATGTTTATGTTTGTAAATGTTTTTATATAGCAAATGCAAATTTCATAGACGTCATTTGAATAAAACGTTATAATTGGACACAGATTGGTTTAGACTAGAGAAATTCAGCTTCCACCACACCCTCCTGTGTATTTTTTTTTTTTAAACAGGGGGCGGTGGTAGCTCGGTGGTTAATGTGTTGGACTGCTAATCCAAATGGAAAATCAGGGTTCGATTCCCAGCACCACCAAATTGACACTGTTGGGGCCCCTGAGTCCACTTATTAACTCCCAGTTGCTCAGACAGATGTATAAAAGACAGAAATGTAAGTCGGTCTGGAAAAGGACGGCCGCCATTTTAAATTTGACATATTTGTTAAAAATGTAAATACGCTTTATTAGTATTCGGCACAGTTGCCTTGTAATGACTTAATCCAGCTTTTGGACTAGTCCATTAATTAGCCAGCTGCTTAAAATACATTTTACGTAATTTACATTTACAGCATTTGGCAGACGCGACTTACATTTCTCATTTATACAACTGAACAATTGGGGGTTAAGGGCCTTGCTCAGGGGCCCAACAGTGGTGGCTTGGTGAAGCTGGGAATCGGACCCATAACCCGCTTCGGGTTGGCAGTCCAACACCTTAACCGTAAGCCAACACTTTCCCACATAATTTTGATGTACCAGTTTACATTTGCAGCGTTTGACAGACGCCCTTATCCAGAGCGACTTACAATATTCCTTGTTATATAACTGAGGGTTAAGGGCCTTGCTCAGGGGCCCAGCAGTGGTGGCTTGGTGGGGCTGGTCAAGTTAGTAGTCCAACAACTTGGTCAGGTTTGGAGGTCTTTTAACTCGTCATGCTTTTGCAATGTGTGGTTTGACTTGGCTTGGTTCTGGCCACTGCAATACATTCACATTGTTGTCTTTAAGTGATTTTGTAACAACTTGGCATGTATTTCTAGGCTTAGTGTATTGCTGAAAGAACCATCATTTAACATTCTGGCTTAAAGTCCCGAGGTGTTGCATCAGTATAGAAAATCCTTTTTTTTCCACCCCTCTCACCCTCATGATTCTGCTACCACTGTGCTACACAGCTGGGACTTTGTTTGAATTTAATTCTCTCTTATTTTAATAATATTTATGATAAATAAATACGTTTTATTTGTTTATTGAAATAATAGGTCTTTATCCCAGTTCCCTGCTAGTTGATCTGTTATGATAGGGGTGTCTGTGTGGTCCCAAGCTCTTTATATTTGCCTGCAGTTTCTTGTACAGAATATGATTTCCGGTGACACCAGCGCCACCATTTACACTGTTTATTTCCCCCCAAAGAAAGTGTTGACCTTTCGTCTTCGTCCATCAGGTCCCTTGATTATCGTGCCATTTTTACGTCCTTTTTCGGTTAGTACTTTTAACAAGTGTTGTAACATGTCAGTTTTAAATGATGATGTAAGCAGGTTATTAAAAAAAAATCTGATGTAGTGTAAATGCAGCCTGGGTCTCGGGTACCTCAACCAATACATTTCCAATTATGTATCTGCTGATTTTGGCAATTAACCCATCAGAAGCTTCCGCACTCATTAATTAATTTAATATAATTGCACTTTCATTATTAAATGAAAAAAATAAATAAATAAAAGATCAAATTTACATACACGTCAATTTATTTGCTTCTGACAGTTGTAATTGGTTCATGAGCACCTGCTGGCCCCGCCCACTAATCAACGCCGCACACCCGCGACTCATTAGAGAAACAAGATGGCTGCCGTAACGGTTGAGTCCAATGAACGCCGGTGTTTGTAGTTTGTCACGTTATTTTTCTTTACTAGAAAAACCAGCCGTTTACACAGTGAATGCACATGAATGATAAAATATGGTCGAAAATTAATCTTGCAGTAAGTCACATTTAAATTAAATTAAATTAAATTAAATTAATTAAATTAAAGAGTTAATGTTTAGCTAACTACGGTTTGCTAATGCTGCCTGAGCATTTAGTTAAAAGAGAAGAAAATTCGGCTTGTAGATGAAAAAAAATAACATTTTCTATCTGGATGAGATTTTTTTTTTTTATTTTGAGATTTTTTTTTTTTTTTTACTGTTTAAAAAAATATTTATATAATAAAAAAGTGGTTATTTTTTTCAGTTTTGTGGACAGCATTACCGGGGTGGTACCAAGGGGTCACGTGAGAATAGTCTGTAATGACAGGCCTGTAACTGTAAACAAATTTAAGTATTTTCTGTTAGTGTTTATTGTATGGACATCTATCTAGTCTATCTGAACTGAACTGTCTGTCTGTCTGTCTATCTATCTATCTATCTATCTATCTATGTCTGTCTATCTGAACTGTCTCTGTCTGTCTGTCTGTCTATCTATCTATCTATCTATCTATCTATGTCTGTCTATCTGAACTGTCTCTATCTATCTATCTATCTATCTATCTATCTATCTATCTATCTATCTATCTATCTATCTATCTATATATCTGTCTCTGTCTGTCTATGTCTGTCTATCTAGTCTATCCATCCACCTACCCATCTATCTGTCTCTGTCTATCTGAACTAACTGTCTATCTATCTGTCTGCCTATCTGAACTGTCTGTCTGTCTATCTGATCTATCTATCTATCTGAACTCTCTCTCTGTCTATCTATGTCTGTCTATCTGAACTGTCTATCTAGTCTATCCATCCACCCACCCACCCATCTATCTGTCTGTCTATCTGAACTGTCTGTCTATCTGATCTATCTCTCTATCTGAACGCTCTCTGTCTGTCTGAACTCTATCTATCTATCTATCTATCTGTCTATCTATCTATCTCTGTCTGTTTGCTGTCTATTTATCTGTCTGTCTCTGTCTATCTATCTAGCTGTCTGAACTCTATCTGTCTGTCTGTCTATCTGAACTCTGTATCTATCTATCTATCTATCTATCTATCTATCTATCTATCTATCTATCTCTAATCTGAACTCTCTGTCTATCTGAACTCTATCTGAACTCTGTCTATCTGAACTCTGTCTGTCTGTCTGTCTATCTGAACTCTCTATCTATCTATCTATCTATCTATCTATCTATACTCTATCTGAACTCTCTCTGTCTGTCTGAACTCTCTCTGTCTATCTGAACTCTGTATCTATCTATCTGTCTATCTGAACTCTATCTATCTGTCTGTCTGTTTGCTGTCTGTCTGTCTATTTATCTATAACAGTCCATTTTTGCACAGCTTTTCACAACAATGCATCATACAGAGTCTTTAAGCAAAAAAAGTCCAAGCCTCTCATCAGTCTAATAGCAAAATTATGGTGGCAATTAGAGATGAAAGGAACGGAAATCATGTGACCTTTACCCCCAATCATTTGTCTAGTCACTGAAATACTGAATCAGTCTTAGTCTTGAACGTCACCCGAATAAAATTTTGCAGTTTATTTATTATGACTCAAAGAATTTTTTTTTATCACTGTTTTGTTTCTTAAGCTGTTCACAGTTTGTTGTTTCATTGGGAAATATTTTGTTGCGCTTTTCTTGCGGACTGAAGACATTTTTAGAAGGAAGCATGTTGGAAAAAGCCAGTGCAGTTGCTTAAAATCCCAATATGATGATTTTCTCCATGTTTCACAGCGCTAATAGAAATCCTGGGTTATCCCAAGTCTACCTATAAGGATGTATTGATCATGTGATTGGCTGATTAGCAATTTGTGTTACCAAGCAGCGGAACAGGTGAACCTAATAATAAAATGGCCGGTACTAATGAATTGCAGTATACATTTCTAAACCCTGTGTCAATGTTCTAATTTTGCATATTTGTAAAGTTAATAATGGGTGATCGAGTACACTATTGCTTTAACTTTCGAAACAGTAATGAAGGAATGCCTGCCACTTAATTAGGGGCTAATTATTAGCTACAGATAGGAAAAGCTGCTTTCTGCACCCAAAGCCTGGACTTTAGTTTTTAGTTTTGCTTTAGTGGCATGTTTTCTAGCAGTATTTGGCTTTTTTTTTCCTTCAAACGCTGCAAATCTGAGTTCTATTGTGTGTGTGTGTGTGTGTGTGTTTGCAGTTTCCCCTCTACCTGCAGTTAAAATCAGGGTTTAGAACTTGTGACTTTGGATTAAGCCTGGTTTAAAAACCCTTATTAAAAATTCTGTCTAGAAAGAATCCAGGATGCAGCAACACAGTGGTGTAATTCTTTTTTTTTTTTTTTTTTTTTTTTTTTTTTATTTTATTGCCTTTATTGATGGGACAGAGAGCGATAAAACGGGGGAGAGACAGAGAGGGGTGGGACGGGAATCGAACCCAGGTCACCGGGGTATCAAATATCCTATTTAATCAAGGGTCTGAATCCATCTAAAGTATCTTAACATCTACTAAAACACACAATTTGAGTCATGAAGTTCAACCCAAATGCTGCAGATGTTTATTTTTTTTTAGTTTATTGCTGAGGTTTTGAGGTGCACAGCAGGGACACTACAACCCCCCCTCAACGCCCCCCGCCCCCCGCCCTGCCTCTTATGTACAGACAGATGAGGAACTTGCAGAACAGCTGCAGCAATAAATACAAATTTTTCAAAGTGAAATACTCAACAAGCTTATTTACACACTGTACACACACATACTGTACATATCGAAGCATGCGCACACACTCGAATCCTGAACACTGTTTCAAACGTTATAACGAAGACGGAAGGATTAAGCGAAACATGCTGGAAAGGCAACTGATAGCGAGTGTGCCGATTGTCTGAATGGTGGAAACACAATGCAAGTTCATGTTTATTATTAAAGAATTATTAACAATACTGAACAAATGAAAGCTGGTCAGTCATTAATAATACTTGAGTATTATCTGCATTATAAAACTTCTTCAAAGCACTCGTCAGTGTGTATATATGTATATAATATATATTTATATAATATATATATATATATATATAAAATATTTCTATACTTTATACTTGATAAGGCACCTTTTAGAGCACATATATATGGACTAAATATAATCTTGTGTTTAATGTTTATAAGAACAATGTTATGAGAGTCATACTTGCATAAATGTTAAGCATGTTATAAACATGATCTTTTAACTTCGGTCAAAGCGTCAAGTGAAATATACCCCTCACAACGGCGAAGACAAATTTACCCCCCCCCCCCCCCCCCCCCCCCCCCCCGCCCCCCCCCCCACCCCCCCCCCCCCCCCCCCCCCCCCCCGCCCGAATATAAGCCAGCCAGATCATGTTCGTTATCCGAGGTTTGCATTATCAAACTTGATTACATGGCTAAGACAAAAGAGTGTGAAGCTGAATACTGTGATTATTATGGGGTAACTACCATGGACATTAGTACAACTCTCCTGAGTTTTACATTTTTTTTTTAAAAATCATGTCCCTATAATCAGATTAAGATAAGACTAGCCAAAGTCTTTAAAGAATGCGGATGGGATGGTAGGTATTAATTCAACCGAAGACGCGCTATTTAATATTTAAATAGGACGGAGTATTCGGAATGCGACAGACCTTAGTATTGCGGTATACTTAATGTCATTTAAAGAAAAAATAATAATTCCTGGGCATCCTGGGATCTCTTGAAGACCCTCTTGAGTTACCCTGCCTTTATTCTGTTCTAATATCAGAATCAGGTTTGTGGATAAGAGCTGAAAGTTTGTGATCAGTTGTTGTAGGACAATAATGGATTTAATAATGGATGTTTTTTGTATAGCACTTTAAACAATCTGTAAAAGGAACGCAGTTTTCCAGAAATTGTACACTAGTAGGTTTGAAGAGATAAGCCAAAGGCAGTTGCGGCAAGGAGAAACAGGATGCTAAGATGACACTACTCACTATAATCGGACTCATGGTTAGAAGTGTACATAAGAGATGCATTAGCAGTCCAACACTGAAGCAATGAAGTCAGACTCCAAAAACCGCTCTGTCGACTTAACGACCGAGGAAAGCAAACTCTGAACTGTTTAAATCTTAGGCTCGCTGTGTTTTACACAAGCATGTCGAGCTGTATTTTAACCCAAAGCTATTGACAAGAGAACAATGCTGGCAACCAGCTGGATCTTACTAAAGCACAACACCGCTGGCCAACCTCAGTCATGTAGCGAGGAAAAAAAAAATCCAGTCTAATAAAAGTAAACAAAACAATTCTACGTAACCTGAGGGTAAATCTTAAAAAGAAGTGAGAAATTACGCATTTATAAAGTTGTGGTTATACTGGATGTGTGTGTGTGTGTGTGTGTGTGTGTGTATATGTGTGTGTACTTGTGTAAATCAGCTACACAATTAGAATGAAATAAAACCACCCCTTTCGGTTCAGTGTGTCTTCTATTTTCTAAACTACTCAAGGTGTTCTAAGGCTGAGAACACTTTAAGACGGCTGATCTGGGACCAGTGTTTCCCTTCATATCTTATCAATGCTAAGAACTAGGGATGCATGATGATTATAGGACGTATAAATTATCGGGTGATACGGATGAAAATGACTTATTGTGCTGATAGACAGATCTAATTAATTAAGTTAGATAACTTGCTGGTAAATCAATTAATCAGTTTGATTAAGAATCATTCGCTTTTCAAGTGCAATTGACTGCAGCCAGTGTTGCCAGATTGGGCAGGTTCCTGCTGGCAGTTGGGCTTCTTTTGGTCAAGTCAGACCAGAAATAAATGCACCGCGCCGGTTGATATTTAAGCTACTTTTTGATATTCTTATGTTTAACTACAAATGTGTTTTGATTCGTTTTTGTTTTTTTAATAAATTTTTTAATAAAAATGTACAATAAATTATTACTTGTCTTTTGCTAAAACAAAAATTTAGAGTCGGGACTGATGTTTATTATATTAAGGTCAAATCAGTTTCATCATTGCATCTTGAGATGTTTTATTGTCCTGTGTGTAGAAACTGCAGATCGTATGAAAATCATAGTATAAAACTATAAACTCTGTCTTTAGAATCGGCCATGAAAAGGCCTTTAATTATCCGTTCTCGGTATCAGTTAAACGTTTCACTACTAAAAACCAAGGCGACTCCGTATGACAGTGACTCCATACAGTTCAACGAGGGGGTAAATGGTGTTATTATATTGTCCTGGGTTTTCACCCTCACATGACCGTCACCGCTGCGTGAATACGATTCGTACAGGTAGTCTTGCATTTAGATGTTTGTGTGTTTGGTATGAACCGGTACACTGCCAAGCACTAGCTCTAATCTGCATATCAATGGTCAGTGGACTGCATAGTAAAAAAAAAAAAAAAGATATTTAGAAATATTCCTGGGCATTGATATTTTGAAGACATGACTGAGTTAAAATGTTACCCTGCCTTTTATTACAGTTTTTATATATCATGCAGAGGAGACAAAAATTCCTCTTTCACGATGGACCAGCGATAACTACTAGATCTGGTGATAGCAGCTGAGAGAAGATGGAATGGATTAACCAAAAAAAGTCCGAAGGCCTCTACAGGTTTTGGATTTTGTGTGCACACGGGTGGGGGTTGGCGAGCTTCCTCATTCCACTGCAAAGCCACAGGTCTCCTCGATGGCAGTCAGCAGCTTGTCATACAGTTTGTCGTAGTTTTCATAGCAAGGAATGTCGATGCGGTTGAAACTACAAACACAAGTGCAGGCAAAAATACATGTGTTAACACGTTCTTTAATCTGACTGTTGAAATTTGGTAAAATATTCCTGCTTTCAGGACCGACGTTTTTATATGTAATTATAAAAGCTATCAAATCATAACCCTAGAAGTGCCCAGAAATCGCTGTGGTGTAAACAGAATGAAATGCTGTCTTGTTGATGAGCACGTTTACTGTTAACATGGCCAATTGTTGCACGTCATCTTCGCTTCTCGCTTACAAACTGAATAGTTATAATTTTGGTGAACCTACAAATGTTTACAAACATTAAAATATTTATGAGACCTAATAACGGCAACTGGGTAGGTGCACGTTTGCGTACTTACCATGTGTGGGCTTTAGGCAGGTTGTTGGTGTTGGCATCGATTTGCTGTATGGTGAATTGTCTGGGCCCTGCAGCACCTACACACAAAAACACACACACACACATTGGATGAGATACCGAATCACTCAATTGAACAACTTTTAGGATGCAATATACAATATTTGTTTTAAAAGCTGGCTGCGGTAAATAAATGACTTAAATCATTCATTTTAGGGCGGTGTATTACAATAAATTGACATAAAAACACAACAAATACAAAGCCAGAGGTGCCCTTATTGTGTTGTACTTGCTTGCTTGTCAAATGACATAATTGAACTATGTATCCATACCAGAGAGGTTAGAATATCTATATACTATCATTAGAGAGTGAGAGAGAGAGTGAGAGAGTGAGTGTATCACCATAGTTGGCTGCATCAATATTTGTACACAGCCCAAAAAATATGAAGTGGGTCATTATTAGGTTCAATAGGTAGCATTTATTGTAAGAAAGATTTCCAGCCTCCTGTTGGGCAGATCTACAGGTTATTGTTGTAAAATAAAAATGGCCAAATTTACGCTGTTCTGGCTGCAACTGTGTGTTTTAATGAAAGACAATAAATTTGTCTGGGTTTTATTTATTCATGATGTTTGTAATAATGGGCTTCTTATTTAAAAAAAAAAAAAAAAAAAAACCCTGGTGGCTTTGGTTCCGAGTGTGTGTGGGTTTATTCGCTGTATAATTCTACAATGCACTGCGTTTTCTTTCTTCACTGAGAACTTGACCGACTTTTTTTTTTTTCTTTTCTTTGGGGGGGAAGAACTTTCTAGTTGTTGTTTTTTTTTTTTTTTTTTTCTGATGTGCTGTTTTTTGTTTCTTCTAAATACACTTGCTGTTTTTGCAATAATCACATGGTTTTAATAAAAGTTGAGCGTTTTAATCATGTCCTTACCCTGTAAGGCCTTGAAGCCTTGCAGAGGCACTCTCGAGGAGCCGGTGACGAACTGCAGCAGCCTGGCTCTGCGCTCTTCATCAAATGACTCTACAGCTTTCCAGAACCACTTCACAATGCTGCTGTCAGCCGTGCAGTGTTTCAGGCGCGTGTTTGCCCTCCAGTCATGGATGTCGATCTTCCCCAGGCCACACACGATCAGCTGCAGGGGACAAATCATATTGTAACCCTCGGCACACAGAAATGACCACAGCAGGAGCATATAGATATTGATGTGGTAGATTGTGTGACTGATCTTCATCTTTGTCCTCGTCTGGCTTGGTTTGTGTTGGTTTATTTATTTATTTTTTTTCTTTAAGTGATTGATATTGCACTGTGTTTTATCGTGTACCTCCAGCTCCTTTTCGTCAAATGCTTTGAGTAGATGCTGTGGTATGACCTCGTTAAAGCCTTTCTGCAGAGCCAGAAACTGAGCTTCGATCCCATGTAGGAAGCGCCAGTTTACATACAGCCTACACACACACACACACACACACAGAGTACAGTACGTTTGAGTATAGTAAAATATAAAACTGATACCGATAATTTTACGTGACGGCGTACAAGCATGTCATGTTTGTTTGGAAATGTTTCCACTTCTTCCTAATATAAACATTTTTTATTATATATTTATATCTATATAAGTATTTAAGTTGCTCCTGCAACTGCATAGGGTACAGTACTAATTAAACCCCATCATTGCCTTGCAGGATATACCGGCTGCATGTTGTTTGTTAGGGTTGCCTTTACTTACCTAACATACTCTTTCTTGGTCTCCTCATTGACTGGGATGTTCTTGCCGTTGGGTTTAAGCTCATGCTGAATGATCTGTCCGTAAGCGTTGTGCTCTACGCAAAATGTGTGGTCTAGGACACCCGTGATGTCATTTTCACTGTTTAAGATGCATACAACATGTTTAAAACTTAAAGTTGAAGATACTATAATAAACTGTCAAGCAAAGCTGATGGAATACTTCTAATGGCAGCATTGTCTTTATTGTCTATTACTATTACTGCAAAAAAGTGACCTGTTTCACTGCACTGTTTCTAAATCAGTGTTTTTAATCTGATATGACTTACAGGATCCAGACTAAGCTGTTGTGCAGGTCCGGGTCCACAGCCTCCATGTCATCCAGTATAATGGATTTGCCCAGTAACTGTTTGTAGAAGGGCAGAGTGAAGCCTCCATCGATGTAATGGCCATGAAACACTGCCATGCCCATAATCCGACCCACAAAGTGGAAATAAGAGAGGTGCTCCTACACACACACACACACACACACACAAATAGAAAAATCATTGTACGCATGTGCATGGTATGGTGCAGGTTTTGTGTGTGTGTGTGTGTGTGTGTGTGTGAGACTTACTGGGTTGACTGCGGAATCAGGGTTAATCTGAAGCGTGTAAATGTCATCGCGGGAGTATTGGAACAGGCCGTAGTACGGGTTAAGCATTTCATGAGATAATAAGTACAGCCATTCTCTAAAGGGTAGAAAACACACACACACACACGTGCAAATTGTAATAGCCAAATATTCATGAACACAGAATATCTCCAGAATAAATCACAATTTCCCAACAGTAGTGGATGCAGAGTTTAAGACCCTTTAAATCATGTGACCTTTAGTTTAACTGCTGCTAAAAAAGATCTGATAAATAAATATTGTGTGTTTATACTGTACCTTGCCACACCACCATAATCAAGCCCTTCCTCTCCTCTGAACTTCACCATCAGCCTCTTCCACAAGTCCTTCTGCCTCATCTTCATGACCTGCCGGTAGGACTCCTGCACACCCAAATGTACTTATTAAAAGAAGCTTTATGAAATAATTTATAATACAGTTAAGCTCTATTTTATTACTATATTAATGTTGTTGATTATAGCTAGTTTGGTAGTTAGCTACAATTAGTTTGTTTGACTGCATTGGATCCCAAACTGGAAGAGGAACCACACTGGTGGTGCAAAAAGGCTAGTGTGAAGTAAGCAGATTTTTTATTCATGACTGTTCAGCATACAGGTTTCTCCCCCTCTCCCTCTAGCCCATACGAATGATTTGCATATTGTAAACTTGTATCACTTAAATAACATGGTGACAGGAAACGTTCTTCTGTTGAGTAGCTCTTTGGGGTCTTTGGGGTAATTCTGTAGCACCATGTTCCTGGAGGAATGTTTTATTCCACTGTGTACTGCATCTGCTATATACAGCTGAAATGACAAAGCTAATTGATACTTGAAATTTCTAGCTTACTTCTTCCTGCTTACAAAATCACTGTTGAAAAATCTGTTAAAAACAATAAAGTGTTACTTGGTAAAACTACTAACACTTGTTACTGACTTGTTCCTCGGAAAAAAAGTTTGGGTTGGGTAACACTGGCTCGTCCATCTCAGCAAATAGAAGTGTAGCGTCGTATGAAAAGTACCAAAACTTGAAAAATTTCAGCAATAATGTCAGTAATGCTAAACCACAATTACCCACATAAGAGCAAGAGCACCTTTCAGAATGATACATTATTATCATAATAATACATTATTATTTTTGTAAATTTGGTGGCTTTGTACCGTTTTATTCCATGCTCACTTGCAACTAAATGAAGTACTTATGGCTCCACACTATTTAATCTTAATTTACCAGACAAGTTATTCTACAGTGTGGAACACTCGGACTCCAGTTCTCTCTAACGAAACATGTTAACTGTAAAACCCCCTGGACTGCAATAAATATCAGAGTACAAGCTCTCCATGCAGCTCTAAAGAGAGAAAAAAAGGAAGAAAAGGGACAGATAAAAAAAAAAAAAGTGAGAAAATGAGTTTATAGCTTTTGTAACTACGACTGTTTCCAAGCTTTACACAGCAGCAAACTCGACGTTCCAGCAGTGTACGCTAGAGAACAGCAGTGGAAAAAGCATGCGAATACACTGTTCTACACTGATGAACCACACCAGCATAAATTACCCTCCCTTGCAGTATTTCCTGAATGCATCGTGTTCTGATTATAATTAATAAAACTTTCTCTGGCGTCTTGCTAGATGTAGCGCATAAGCGAACTAATAACCAGTCTAACATAGACTATAATAATGTAATATTGTCAGTTGTTTCTACTTTTATCAAACCACATGCATTTAAAAAGCTCTTATTCACCGGTCAGTAATTTGAATCAGAGGAAATGCTCGTGGTTATAGATAACTCTGAGAAAATAAATTAACGTTTATCTTAACATTATTGTATTTTAGTGCTTGAGCTGCCAACAAGGTATTATTCATTGATTGCTGCAAAGAGTTCAGAAATAATATATTGCCTGTTTCTCTCTCTCTTCCTAGCTGACATCATCCAGCAGAAATGCCTGCCTTCCACCAAACATACAGTATGACCAGGGTGTAAGGGAAGTTTGCAATGTACTGATACTCCAGGGAGACCAGGCCTGATTGATTTAAGGTACTCTTTAAGGACTACAATTTAATTTGTCTAGTATAATCAGGGTTCCCATGCTTCTCGAAAGTTCTCGAATTTCAAACATATGGGTTCAAGGTTGGGAAAGTACTCAAACAAAAATAGGTGCTTTCAATGACTTTTAGTAAAACACGAAAAAAAAAGAAAAACCTGCTCCTGCAAACATTCTAATACTGTTTATAATATTTGCTCATGATTGTTTAGATCAGACCCCTACAGCTTGTGTATGGATGCTTATGGGTTTATTTCCCTTTGAGGGTTAAAGATTTGAAATGTCGTATAAATGACATTTGACTGAAATGTTTTGCGTTCTGTGTATGATGTGACCACTGGGAGAAAAATGTTTAGGCTTTTTTTTTTGTGATCAATAAACGGCTGCTGATATCCTTTACAAGAAGACATTACTCCTGTTCTATGAAAGAGGAAATCTGTAGAGCGGTGGGTCCCAAACTTTCCACCGGGCCCCCATTTTGCATAAAAAACATTAAGCAGGAGAGCAAAACAATTTGTTGTTACAATTTGTGTCCACATATAGAAAATTGCAGTTCCTTTAAAAAACTGCTGCAATTTACTTCCAACCACATTCAAAACATCATTATTACTCAGACTTTAACGTAAACATTGAATGTAACTGAAATAAAGCTCTGTTTTGACGCTGCGTGTGCTGAGGGTGAGAAACTGATTCATATAAAATAAATGGTGCCGTCGAATGTGGTGTTCATGAACAAGTGGGAACCCAGTTATATTTATTTATAAGCAAAAGAATTTAAGGTCATATCTGTAACTCTGAGTGGTTAAATTTACTGTAAAAAGTCGCTTCTGTAGTAGAGGAGAAAGACTTGCACGACAGAAGCTTTATATAAATAAACTGAAAGGAAGGTTTCTCTCGAACATGAACTGTTTGTTTAAGGGTTAATATGCCGAATGTTTAATAAGATGCAGGTTGTGGAATAGAACTGTGCTAATGAGCAGCAAGAACTTTAATCCACACTAAATGTGAAAAGTCTCGTGGTGTAAAATCATAGGAGGCAGCATTCCTGGGCAAAAGAAACTCAGGGATTTGCAGATGTGTTAAGGAATTGAGTGTTTATGGCGTCGCCGTGAGGACTTGGCGGTATGCTTTTAATAAGGAGCATTAAGGAGCTTCTGTTTTAAGGGGATTTATTAAGATCCTGACATTTTGAAGATGCAAAGGTTTATGAACCTGTGTTAAGGGGCAGAAAGTTTATCGAGCTTGGATAAGATGCTGATGGTTTAAAGAGCAATGCTGTGCATTAGAAGCTTTAAAAAGCAAAAGGTCAAATGAGGCGCACTGAAGTGTTTAGTAAGTGGAGTTGTGCAAGTTCAAGAGAACACGTGGAGAAACGTGTTTGTCGATCATCAGCTGTGCACAGTTGTACTGTGTATTATTTAATAGTGTTTGTACTCACTTCAAAGATCTCATCTCGACAGAGCTCGATGCGACAGTGGCCAGCCTGTGGCTGCTGCTGAGCCAACTCCTGCCTCAACACCTTCAGCTTATGCACCAAATCCCGCTTATACTTAGGAGCAGTTAAACAGTCCTCGGCCTCCTCAGGGAGATTACAGAGCACAGGCTGCTCCTTCAGCTGGGGTGCACGACTAGAACAGAAGGGGTGGGAAGAAGAAACGATAATGTTATTGCATGCAGTCAAGACAGTGTTTTTTTTAATGTTGCCTTTATTTATAGGACAGACAGAGATGAAATGGGGGAGATAAAGGGGGGGGGCTGAAAAGGAACGGAATCCAGGGTTGCCAGAGCTTAACTGCGCATGTGGGTGCCAACGCGTTTAACTCACTTCACCACGGCCTGTGTTTTAATAAAGACTTTACTGCTGTACTAGTGGTTAATGCAGTGGTTCCTAAACACTTTGTCTTTTGGTGCAGCCCTATCAACATCTGCCGCGTTCACACTAGCCTTTCCATGCCCTCCTCACCCCCAGTTTGGGAACCACTGGGTTAATGTTAGGCTGTACCTGCTAAACAAACACACTAGTCTGTCCAAAACAGTCATTTTATTTAAAGGTAAAGAATAATTGTTTTATAAATAAAATCCATTCTGGATTGTTCAACTCCACACACAGAAGAATAAAACAATTTTAAGCCCCCCAACAAGAATTTAATATGATACTGAATTTAGAAAACACCAGCTAAGAAATAAGAATATTACGATAACCAAAATTGGACAAATGTTAATATTAATGTGTAATCCTAAAAAGCTATTATTAAATAGGAACACGAATTTCTAAAATTCTGTCGCCATGTAATTTGAGCCGACGTTGCTATTTCGCCGAACAGGAGCGGTACATGTGAAGTGTTCATATAGTCCATAAGCATTTTATCTGCACAAACATTTATGGGGGGTGCTGAACACTGCTGAACACTGCCAAAAGGGGCATTAGCGTTTTTGTCTTGGAATTTCAGTGCATCCCTATGAAAATCTGCTGACATGCTGGTCTACGCTGCAGAATGTTGTTGGTATGGGATCGTTGGTATGTGTATGAGAGTGTTGGTATGTGTGTGCGAATGATGGGTCTTCATGTTCTTTGCTGTAGTTTGTGGAAACCCAGCAATCCACTGAAAGGCTGCAGTCAGTCTACAAGCCCCGAGCACTGACCACAGAGACTAAACATCAGCACTTCTGCGAGTGTGGTTTTCCGAATTGGAACACCGTCGGCTGTTGCCCACCCTTTCAAACTAAAATTTTAAAAATACCCAACAACACTGTTTGGTCTGCTCTATTTGGACCAGGCCATTAAAAATGTTTCTCGTATGTCTGGATTTACTGAGGTGTAATTTAGAAAGGTTCTCGCTCTCTTACTGGCTTACTGTCGGCGCTTGCATGAGCCAGCAAGTGGGGTAGCGCCTGAGGTTAGCAACCGCAAACAGTTGAGAGAAAAAGGAAATAGAAAAAAAATGGAAAGCTTTAACACACAGGGTCTCTGTTGGAAGAGACTCCCATGCAGAATGTCATTCGAAGGCAACGTGTAATTAGACATACATTTGCCATTCCTTTGGGTAAATTTGGCAGAGGCACTTCTCAAAGCATGATGGTAAAAAGGAAAGAAATGAATGCTACAAACATGTTTTATACATAATGGCTCATAAAATTAAACACAGTCTATTATACATTTTGTTTTAAAGTCCTTACTAATCTAAAAACCAGTGGCAGTTTGTCCAGATAGCAAGTTAGACAGCGCCTATAACCATTAGGTATTTATAACCATAACCACCATGATTACATGAATTAAATTCCTCTTTAGTTATTACATATTTAAAAAAAAAAAAAAGGTTTGGTCTTTAACAGATTTTTAGTTGATCCTGTTGCTCTGCAAAATTTAAGGCTTAGTGAGTTTACTGCTATTTATCTGGAAGCTGAAACAAGCAGTAATGTCGGGCCCATGCGGAAAAAGATTTATGAATGCCTCATTGGTTTTTTTTTTGGGGGTGGGGTGGGGTGGGGGGTCAATCATCAGACTAGACAGTTAATTGGGTTGCCAATTTGGGTCAATTTAAAAATCCACCTGGGACACAATCTTGTTTTATTGGAATTAACTTTTTATTACACAATTGCAAACGGCTTGTGTGTTTATGATATACAAACCCTTTTTTTTTTTTTTTTTTTGCACGATAAGCTTGTTTACATAGCAGATTGTTTGGCGCCAAAAATTTAACTATTTACAGACATTTTTGTTTGGGTTTTTGTAGTTGGGGTTGGACATTTAGCTGAGACCTAATGAACTTTCTGGCTTAATTGAACTATACAAAGATGTGTCTAAAACTAGGACTGCACAATATATCAATATTGCAATAAATACATTGCAATAAAAAAAAGGATTTAATACTTTAAAAAATAGAGCACAATCAAAGTTTTAGCTTGATGCGGATAGTAAAAAATACGACGTTTTTTGGGATTTATATGTTGGCCATCTGTATTTTGTCTGCTCTTAACTGCATATCAGAGTTATACTCAATTGTTTAAAAGTACATAGGTTCTCCTAACTTTAACTTACTTTTGCCTTACGCTTTTTATTAGTGTAACTAATTTCCAGCGATGATCAGTCACTGTTGGAAACGTATAGGTTTTTCTGTAATAGTACACCTAATGCTGCTATATGGTTAATATATCTTTATATAGGTTAATAGAAAACAGGGCTTGACTTGGCAAACAGTTGAACAGAACTTCTCCGAGTTTAGATTCTCTCTCTTTCACGTTCACTAATGACATAAATCACATTCTAAAAACAGTCCGTGACTGTCTTCCCCTCACTGGATTTGTCTCAACTGATTTTTGGATTTAACGTTACTTTATTGGTTGTCCAAATAGGATGTGGAAACTCTCCAGTCTCTAGATCGTCTTCCTAAGAGACAAGCCACTGACTTGTAGTTAAAATGACTTTGGTCCAGTGCACAGAATTATCGGATTGCTGTCACGGAGAAGGTTCTGGCGCTACCTTCATATTCCGAACAGTACAGCTTTTCTCTGGAGCATGCAGGAGTGCCTTCAAAAGCGGGCTACTCAGCTGGAACATAATTTATATTAAAAATCTAAAATAAAATCACTAACACTTAGGTCCTGACTTCTGTTTTAAAAACCTTACTTTTTTATTATTATTATTATTGTTTTTTGCAAAGCTTGCATTTTTAATTTTATGCTTTTCACCCTCTTTTCATGCTCTTAAATGGACTTTTCTGTCCATGCCAGTGTCTGTGCATCCTCTACTGTCAACGCATGCCGCTCCTTACCTTTCTTGCAACCCACGGAATTAGCATGCTCATGCAAAGTTACTAAAGCTGTTCGTTTTTCAGAAGCATTCCTATATTTATAGATGGGGTCTTGTCGGGATATGAAGCTGCCCTTGTGTGTGATCTTGGCATTCTTGAATTTCAAGACACTTGCCCATCCTGTGCTCTGTCAAAATGCAGCCAATCCAAAAAAAAAAACACCCAACCCTGTCCGATTTCCATTGCTTGTCCCGTATGCCCCTCTTTATAAGGCGAACTAAACTTTTGAACTCTCCGTTGTGGCACAAGCCCAGTAAGACTGAATAAACACCAGGCTTCTGGGCACGGAGGTGGTGGCTCACATGTAAAACAAACACACTTCACTGTACTATCAAAAGACTCTTTATGCAGAGTGCACACTACCTACCCACATGCTACTTAACGTCGGTGGTGAGTCTGTGCTCCCCAGGGTTGGCGGTCTGGTGTGTGTGTTTTGTATGTGTTGTGCACTTTTGCACTGGCCTGAGCATCTTGCTTTCCGCTTTGGTCAATGGGGGCGTTTTAGAAATTCATTCCAGTCTCTGAACCCATTTCGTGTCAAATGTCTTTGCAACTCCAGGAAATCCTTAGAAGGCAGACATGGCCACAAAGCAGTTCTATATGGAAACTGTGGCTGCAGGGTGGAAAATTTAACATATACCTCTTATAAAAATACCACCGAGACACCATGTGTGAATAAAATAACAATTATAATCCTCCGTCTGCATTGCTGTAGACACTGTATATGCGGTGTATAAAAAAAGGGGCTGGATTTGGCATCCTGAGGTTAAGACAGTGAATATTTGTGGTTATCTGCTGAGGGGTCATATGATATGTGGGGGTTCTGACAGTACGCAGGAGCAGCTTTTCGCCTAGGAAGCTAATATTGCTAACAATTAAAAATACAGCAGCATCATAATGCCAAATATGTCAGAATAAGGGGTAGTAAAGTGAATACACCAATAAACTAGTCACTTAAAAACAAAAAAAAAAAACTAATGCTGAACTCTTGCATCACTTTTACACTCACAAGCATGAAAATCGAGACTATTTTTGTGTGTAAAAGTGGTACAATAATTTATCTGAATTAGCAGCTTGACTCAAAACATTAAAGTGACAAATCCAATTAAAAAAAAAACACCCTCTGGTGACTAGTGTTTAAGGGCAGATGTTTCCGTGCGCTCTAGCTGCAATTAGTTTGGATTTACTGTTTGATGTCTAGCATAGAATCTCTGAAGTATCCAGGCTTATAATTGTGGTTAGGTTCAAACACGTTCACAGGGTAGAGACCTGAAAAATCTGTCCCGCTCCCGCAAAAATGTTTTCCCCTGTTCCCGCCCACAATATTAAAGATCTGTCCTTCTCCCGCCTACAAAATCCCACAGGTAAGCGTATACGTTTTGTCAGGTTTGCTTCTGCTACTCTTTAGGTTCCCTTGCTTTCCTTTCGAATACAAATAAAGAAACAGAAAATAAAACGTTTGATTTAAGCAAATATCGGTAGCTATGTAGAAATGTAACGTACATATAGCCAGAAATGTTTACAGATCTGTAACTGAACCCAGCAACAACCTGTAAAAGTGTTTTTATGATTGTAAATAAACACCAGGCTCACAGGGTGGATACTACAGCATTCCAAACACCCTAATAAAACACTTCACACATGCTGACTTATAAACTTGGGTTTTTTTCCCATATTGAAGATGCAATGATTTGACTTTTTGACCTAAATTACCATAGAAATGCGATGTTTGCTTTATGTTTATCATCCTTCTTTTCTATGATGCTTTGTATTATTCCCAAATAAGTAAATGGTGATTCCCTAATGATTTTTTGTTCAATTTGCTGAAAAGTGACTTACTAATTTCTTTCATTTTTTGCTCACCTTCTTATGCTGGCATTTTTAGAAATTTTTTTCCTTTTTTTTGCACTTTGTTTTTTTTTTTTTTTTTTTATTTTTTGATGAGTTTTTTCTGATTTTTTTTTTGTTTTTTGTTTTTGTGTTTTTCATTTTATTTCCTTCCGTGTTAATTTGGCATGATTCAGACTACCGAAATTAGGTATTCCAAATGCCTTTTTTAGTGATTTCAGTTCTATGGGATTTGAAACCATCCTGATTTGTTACCGCACTGACCTTTAGTTTAGCAAAGACAAAGGCTGCATCCATCGCATCCTTCCCTACTATATAGCATGCAAAAAAACCCCGGTATGAGGCGAGTAGTATGTCCAAATTCATAGTATGCGAAATAAAAAGTTCCCCCGTTAACTTACTACTTTCTTAAAGTATGCATAAGATGGATATGCTGCTGTCCCACGGAAGTCCACGGAAGGCACGACTAGTCATATTTAAAAAAAAAAGTCAAAAGAGGCAGTGCAGCACTCAGCTACTTAAAGCGGCTGTGAGTAGTTTAGGAAAATCATTTTCATATGGTTAAATTGCACTTGTTTAATAAACATTTTCAGGCTGTTGTGATAACATTTTTACTCAAGACAGTGTCAACATGGCAGCTGTAGTGTGTGTGTGTGTATACTATTATTACACTACATAGAAAATACAATCAGGAAGTAAAGACTCTAGTATGCAGTTTCATACATAGCCACAGAAGTTAATGTAGCTCTGCTTTAGGAAACTCATTTAATCAAGTTCCTAATAACAACACACAGATGATGACGCTAGCAGTGCTCAGATATCATTAGTACAGAAAGACTAAAATCTTTCCAGACACCACTGTAGTAAACGCTAGTAGTCTAATGTTGTTCCGTCACGACCAAGTGCTCCAAAAACAATTAATACAAACGAAGTATTGGCAAGCCCCCCCCCACAATACTATATATCATGATACTGCAATACAATACGATGCTTTAAAAAATTATTACTAGACAATAACCGTATGTGTTGGTGACACAAAGTTCTGTTCTACAATCTTTTATCACATGCAATACTGTAATCCAGCTATATTTCATTGCACTATAAAAATATTTATTGGAATAGAGTAGAGCTTTATTTTGATAGAAATGCTTTTAGTACAATAGAATAAGAAGAAAAGCTCTATACTATAATCTCTTGCACTAAAACCACTCGAAATGCTTTTGTATTTTATTCAACTGAAAGACATCCATTATATTTTATTCCCTTAAATGGGATTCTGCACTGATTCTGTGTTAAAGCAAAGCTCACATCCAATCTAGTTCAGTGTAACGTTACACACACTATTTTATTCTACGGTAATAAAGCTTTATTTTATTGTCTTGTGCTTCCGTATACGGTAATATATTCTTATTCTAGTCTCTTGTATCTAGCTGTACTGTGGTAAAGCTCCAGTTAAAGCTCTGATAAATCCTGCTGACTTGTACTATGATGAAGCACTAGTGAGGTCTGTAATCTAGTGAAATTATTCCATTATTATAACAAGTGCTGGCTTTTTTTGTTGTGTTATATTACAGCTTTATTATATTCTGTTTTACTCTATTATAATTAAGGGAAATTTATTTTTAATTAGTAAATTTTTTTACAGTTTTACAATCTGTTATTTAATCCTACAAAAAAAATAGATCTATTCTATTCAAACACAGTATTATTAACTTCCACTTTAACTATTGTACTATTACTCTTTACTAATTACTAATTAGATCTAACGTACTGATAAGCAAACTGAAACTACTTGTATATATTTTACTAGTTTCAGGTTCTTCATGATTACTGTTCGAGCGATTTCATATTCTAATCACTACTATCTGAATCAGTTATGTTGTGCTTATTGAGGATCTCACTCCATTGTAGTTAGAGGTTTAAAACAAGCTGGTAAGGTACCTGAGGTTCGGATTCTCCACACCACGAGAGCCATTTGGACTGTTAGGAAGACAGAGAGTGATGGTCACCAACAGTACCTTAAATATCCACACAGGTAATAAGGATATGATTCTGGTTCTCACTTGAGGACTAGGTGCAGGTTTGCTGAGAGACGCGGGTCTGTGAACTGTGTGGTTCGGTTGTTGTGGTCCACGAAGTACACCCTACCCGTGGCTGTGTTTCGAATCTCCCAACCTGGTGGAAGTGGCCCCAGCTCATCACAGTTCACATTGCTGAGATCCCTACAGACACCCGTATAGTGTTAATGTGGACCGGTAGTCACTTGTAGACATGATATTACTGTTAATATTGAATGTAGTAGTAGAATTATAACTGTCTTATGTCTATAAGGTTAATGTCTATACCCTTATAACTATAACCATATTCCAAACCAGCTCAAAAGTTTTTTAAACACAATCTAATTTAAAAAAAAATCCAATTTGGCAGAAAGCCGCCCAATCTGTAACCATGCTAGCTGTTTTTGAATGTGGTGAGTGTGCATAAAATTTGCACTGGATGAGCTCTGATTAACATCTTAAACATGCATGCAAGAAAAACAGCACTGGTGTGCAGGTAAACACTGATCATGCGAGCATGTGTGTGATTGTGATGTTACCTGGGCACTCGCGGGTCATGCCACGTGCTCACCCCGGTCTGGGTATGAAGGAAGTAGACCTGGCCCTGTTGCGTGGTTCTCTGCTCTGTGCAAGGAGAAAAGAACAGACGCACTTATTAAGGCGGTTGACTGGACAAAGGCAAACACGCAGGCCGGTGGGGTGGGATGGGATTTTAAGACACTCAGAATCTAAAACATTTAGTTTAATACATGCAACCAAGACTTCTACTTCCAACAATAAGGGAAACTTTAACTCCAAATGCATGAGAGGATTTCCTCCGTTCTCACTGCCACACAAAATGTTTTCTAAACTTCTGTAAAGTTTTTAATTTCCAGTGAAAGCCAATAAGATCACAACCTTTAACATTGAGAATTGTAGGAGAATTTGGTTTGGTCAGTGGTTAAAGTGGTTCTCAGTATGCCCCTAAGCAAGAGCCTTAACCCCATAACCCATAATGTTCATAATTGCCACCATGTCCGCAGCTCGGTTCTAGTTTAGTATTTTTCCTATTAATTTTGCTGCAATTTTACAAAAGTATATTTAACATTTCTACAAACATCAGCAAACATTTTAATGTGCTAAAACACTCAAATTGGGACCCCGCTGTATATAATGTCTAACACCATGGTGATGAACTAGTTTTTAGAGCACAGCACACACTGAACAACCTGTGCTCTGAACTTACACACATGGAAGCAATAAAGGTCTGAGTCGCTGCTGCCTTATAAGGCTACAGACGTCTGTCAGTGCTCAAAACGAACGAGACAGTTTCCCTGGCATGCATTTGCATGAAACAGATAGCTGCTTGTGTCGGATAGCTGAATACTAGTTAAGGAAGGATGAATAAGATGAATACAGATGGTAAGTTGTTCGGGGAAACATAGAAATCCTTACTCGTATGATGATACAATGTAAGCGCCTGTCCATCTCGGTCAGTATTTATGTAAATTACAGAAATATTGGAAAATTTATATTTAAGTCTTTCTTGTGCTGTGTGGAAGATATTGTGCAACAAAACTCCATTGTGAAAACATTTATAAATCTAATTGCCCTGATGATGTGGTTTCACTCAGTCATTAAAAAAAAACCCAAAGTTCTACACCCTACGTTTGCCCACTATCTTCTCCTGGTAGCTCCAGTAAAAAATTACAGCTTCTATCATGTAGTAACAACTTCCTGTTAGAGGATTGACTCAAGTTTAACAGTTGCTACAGTTTACTAAACCATTGAGCTCATTCTATTTCATTTTGCATGGTTATAAGGGTAAAAAATATAGAGATTTAAGTACTATGGACTGGTGGGGTCTAAAAATTAGAATAAGAGGGTAGTATGTGTGTGCTCATGTGTACTAACCATATCCTTCAGGCAGATCAGCTGGCGTGTGCAAGTGCGTTCTGCTCATGTAGTTTCTGTGTCTCTGCGAGCGAACACGTCTCTCCTGAGCTCTGGAGTTGGTGCGGTTGGCGTGTGTGACTCCAGAGGCTCCGTTAGAACTTAGGATGGGTGTGTTCTCATCCAACAGACAGCTGAGGGGCCGACCGGGGCTCGCATATTCTGAGGCGGGCCTGCAGGAGGCAAATACACAGAGGACATGTATTTAAACAGGATCGAACACTTAACCTTCAGCAAAAGTGCATGTTCTCAATGCAATCGAGGTCATCAATAACGCTTGAGAAAGACACCCCCGGAAAACTCACAAAGACTAACAGTCCAAGTGCACAGAACTCTGGGCGACTTAGACCATTTTACAATCAAATGTGCCGTATGTGAGAAGTGGTAGCGCGGTGGTTAAGGTGTTAGACTGCTGATTAGAGAATGGGGGTTGAATTCCCAGCACCGTCAAGTTACCACTGCTGGGACTCTGTATGTGTGTCTAGGTATAACAAACACATTCTCCTGACCTGGTTGGTCTTTCCCACTGTGTTGTCCGTGTAATGTGATTAAGATACTGAATCCTGCCAGTTGCTGTCCTCCGCTCCTCCCAGCTACACACACACACACACACACACACAAAGTGAACAATAATAAAGATGAAGAGAATTTGAAATCATTAATTTTCTGTTTTCCTTGAAAAAATCTGATGTGATTACAGAACTATATACTAGGGTTAAAAACTACTTACCCATCAGGTAGGTCGTTGTCAAACAGTCGACTGCAGTCCACCAAGGAACCGCCGATTCCTATCCTGTCTGTGGTCTGCAAGCTCACTATACACACACACAAAATTTTAAGAAAAACACTCCTTTATGTACTAAAAAAAAATTAAACGTAATAAAGAAGGCGTGGCCTCTGTGTCAATTTCTATAAAGAAGGTGTGGTCTGTGTCTCTGTTGGTTCTAATAAAGAAGGTGTGGCCTCTATCTGTCAATTCCTATAAAAAAGGCGTGGCCTCTGTAAGTTCCTGTAAAAAAGGCGTTTCCTTTGTTTCTTTTAGTTCCTATAACGCGTGGCCTCTGTCAATTCCTATAAAGAAGGCGTGGCCTCTGTGTTCCTGTTCCTTTGTTTCTTTAAGTTCCTATAAGGCGTGGCCTCGGTCAGTTTCTATATAGAAGGCGTGGCCTCTGTCTTTTAGTTCTTATAAAGAAGGCGTAGTCACTGTCTCACTCCCTAAAAAGAAGGCGTGGTATCTGTGTCTCCGTCCCTAAAAAGAAGGCGTTGCCTCTGTGCGTGCAGTGTTCTGATCAGAAGGTTGTGGGGGTCAAATCTTAATTCAAAAAGTGTTCTTGTGAATAGGTTGTGTAAAAAACAAAAAAAAAAAAAGGATTTGTTAAATGCAACATTTTTATTTATTTATTTATGTGTACATTTACTTACAAAAAATGGACTAAAGTACTGGGACAGCTGACTAGATTTCCCATTTCTGGAAATGCTTCCCACTAGATTTTGGAACATGGCTTTGGAAGAAGGCAGCGTGGCGTCTGCGGGTTAAGCGGTTAAACTGTTGGACTACTGAGTCAGATCACCAAGCTTTCACAGTTGGGCCCTTGTGCTAGTCCCTCAAACATTCACTGCTTAGTTAAAATCAAAAGATTAATTAATTCATAAGACTGTCTGCAGTGTGGCCTCTGTGTTAGTCCTAAAGACGGTTGGTGTGATCCCATCAGTCAGTTTCAGTCCAGGTAGTGTTTATTTAGACTGAATATATAAGGATTTCTCAGATAGGATATAGACACCCTTAGCAAATAGGTCTGGATGCAGTATGTATGTGTGTCTGTATAGGTGTAAATGTTCTACACACCCACTATCTGCCCTCTGATGGTATCATTATTGTTGGGCCCGAGCTTGTTCAGGTCCAACTTCTGATCTGTAAATCAAGAAAACAATTCCAAATCATTACAATAAGCAAATAATGCAACAAAATATGATATATAATCACACCACCAATCATCCATCGTCCTGATCTAGCCTGACTTCCAACTACCGAACAAACCATGGACAAGTATGTTTTGTGTTGACTTCCAGCTAAACCGGACGATTAATGTAGCATCATCAAACACCACATTGAACACACAGCATTGTGGTTTTCCCTTCAATCAGAAAAGGATGAGAGTCCCTAGAAAACGGTGCAGCTCTGCATTCTTTTCTGCACGAGTGTACAGTATGTGTGTGTGCTGGTGGAGCCGGAATGCCGGGCTAAGAGGATCTGCGGTGAGACACACTTCCTGACTGAGACTCAGCCTGTGACTCAGAAACACCACACAATGCTGTTGGCAAACTTGCACGCCACAAATTCACACATACTCAATAACAATCCGCTATAACAAGTGCCATGTGATTCTGATAGCTCGTACAAGTGTACTAAAATTGCAGAGTTTGACAAAATAGTGTTGATTTTGTGTTTGCCCACTAACAAAGACACGGTCAATCTATAATTTTAATGGTATTTTTATTCTAACACTGAGACAATAACAACAAAAACATCCAGAAAATCGCATTTCAAAAAAAGTTATAAATTGCATTTACATTTAAATGGGCAAAATAAGCATTTGACCCCATCACAAAGCAGGACTTAGTACTTGGTGGCAGAACCCTTGTTGGCAATCAAAGAGAGCAGACGTTTCCTGTAGTTGGCTCCCAGGTTTGCACACATCTCAGGAGGGATTTTGTCCCACTCCCGTTTGCAAATTTTCTCAATGTCATTAAGGTTTTCAGGCTGACATTTGGAAACTTTCAGTTCCCTTTACAGATTTTTTTTTTTTTAAATTAAAGTCTGTAGACTCTGCCAGTCAGGCTGGCACTGCCACCTTAAGAAACCCGAAAGGTGTGTGTGTGTGTGTGTCCATATAAGAATTTAATAACGTGAATGAAAACGTCTCTGAATGTGATATTTACTAAACAGCAGTGTGTGGGTTATACCTTTATAATAAGACAGAAAACCTTCAAACTAAAAAGCTCAATTTGACCAAACAGTTCAGTATGACAACCTGTTGAATCCATTAACTGTTAATACTGAATTTGTTCATGACTTTTGCCATGGCATTGAGCGTGCTTAAAATAAACACAAATAATACATGCCTATTCCTGATAACATGAATTTAAAATAGTTTGTTAGTAACTGTTAAGGTGGTGCTATAAAATTAACCAGAACAGGCCCCGCGGTTCGATTCCGACTTGGGTCCTTTCCATTCCAGCCCCCCCCCCCCCCTCTCTATCTTCCCCATTTTATCAAAAATGCCCACAGATATCTTTAAAAAATTAATCAGATCAATCAACGTTCTAGGCCAACCCCTAACCACCACTGTCCCATGTTGTTCAACACTTTGTCATGGAACAGTGCAATCATATTTTTAGAAAGGTACCGTTAGAGGTTAAAAACACAGACTGTAAAACCCAGAATCTAAAAAAAAAAAATCTGACAAAATCTTCCTGGTTTTAGTTCATGTTTTCAATAAAAGCTTATTGTTGAAGTCAATATTTCCCATATTTACAAGTTGCCTAGCAACACTGCTCTCGTGATGGTAACGCAATATGTTCAATTCTCTGGATTCCTATGAATTGACAAATGCACCAGAGGATACAATGCCATTTTGTTATAAGGTACATTAAAGAAAACTAAGTCGACGTTCTAGGAACCACAATAGCTATTAACTGGTGCATTCAGGAAATGTTTGGCTGAATTAAAATTGATGGCTGAGGTCTTACAGCCAGTGTCTTTAAGGCGGTTGATGACGTTGGAGAGGAGACGCACACAGCCCAGAAACCCTGCTCCCTGCTTCTTATGAATCTTCTTATGGTTCCATACGCTGATAGTGATGGAGTCCAGCTTACCAATATAACTGAAAAGAGAAACAAAAGTATTTAATATTGGCAAAGAAGTAAACTTTTGATTAACTTGTGTAAGCATTAATTAGTGATTTGAAGAAATAATTAAAGGGAAAATCCAATATATATATGATGTACTGTATATATGGTGTCTGTGATTTTATCATCCTTTGTTAAACCTAAATCAACATTTTAATACACCAATCATAACCATCCGATGTCATCAGTGTGCGCTGACCAAACTCGCCTCAAACCATTTTTGCGACACACTATATTAAAATAATTTAGGATGTTCCAAAATAAACATTAACAACATTAATGAGGAATCAAACGTAAAGTGAACCCGTAGAACCGCGACAGAGAAACATTCTTACTCTAACAAATTTGTCAACAAAAAATAAAAATAATAAATGTACTTTTTACTCATGCATTAACACCTAAATACGTTTAACTGCACACACACACCTATTTTTGGTCTTAAACTGCCCATACATGTTGTATGCAATTGTTCAGTACAGCATGTAATGTATTACATGTCATTTAAGTATTTTATTTAATAAATAACTTATAATACATTTTGGTTTACAGGAGAGAAAAAAAAAATGTAAAAAATGCCTTGAGGCAGGTTTGGTCGACAAACACTAATGACATCAGATGGTTATGATTGGTTGACTAAGATGTTGACTTAAGATTAACAAAAGATGTAAATTCCAGGATCAGATCCTGGCCTGTACCTCCAAAACAGAACTAAAGAAGCAAGTGTCAAACCCCAAACAGGTCTTGGCTTACTGACTATAAAAAAATCTGATGTTCTTGAAGTTGTTGCTGTGTTTTTGTGTGTGAGTCAGAATCAATAAGTATCTCTAAGCTCTGCGAGTTTCCCATAAATCACTGCAAAAATAGTTCTGAAAAAAAATCCAGACTTTTAATCATAAAGGTCATAAGGCAATATTTGGCTCCCTTTTTATATTCATACACAGTTTGTAAATGTCAATAGCTATTTTAGCAGTTGGAATTGACTTGTATAAATCTTGTCAAGTAACTGCAACCCCAGTAATTCCAAAATCTGCCCTTAACCCTACTCATAAGCAAAGTAACCCTGATCTATTGTAAATATCTCTAGCCATTGGCTTGACATTAGTACCTTTAAAATTAATCTTAGTAACTCAATTCTTTATCTCAGTAACCTCGACAAACAAACCCAACAAAGTAACCCTAACCTGAGCGTTGTTCCTTTTCTTTAGATACCTTAATAACACCAATCTTCACCCTATCCCCTAATCTTGATTACCCCATCAACTCCACCTGTTGTTATCTTAGTAACTTTAGCCCACCTCAGTTTTTCCAAAAATACTTATACCTTAGTAATTGTACAGTTACCTCAGCGCCTGTACAACTAACTTCAGTAGCGGTACCATTACCTCACTTCCTGTAACCCTACGATTCCCAAACTGGGGAATATGTTATAATAAGGCTAGAGTGAAGTCAGCTGGATGGATATGGATTTATGGGAAATTTAGAAAGAGAAAATCAGCCGAAATATGAGCTGAAAGGGAACCACTGCTGTAACCCAAGAACCTTTTTTTTTTCTTTTTAAAATCTGATTGAAACAGGTTGAACTGGGATCACCTGGCTATCCAGCCTGAAAAAAAGACTAAAGATGCCTAAGCACGCCTGAGACAAAACACACAAATTAAGACTACATGGTGCAGACTGGCTTTTACTCTGTGGTAATGCACACACCTGTTTGTAGTGCAAGGCTGTGGGGAATTGTGGTGTATTACTGGAGCCAGTAGGTGGATTACAAATTGGCTGCCCTAGGCTCTATTTAAGAAAAGTCTGAGTAATACACACACACACACACACACACACACACTATCAGGACACAGCTTTTTTTTTTATCTGACACACATTTAACAATAAAACTCTGTTAATGTATTGTATTTGTTTGCAGTCCTACTGCTTTCCTGTCTGTTTTTGTGATGCCATTTTATTTCTCCAGTAATACATCAATTGCTGTTTATGATGACCACAGCATTGCATGCTCCATCCTGACAGCATACATGATGTGCGACTTATGTTGTATTGCAACATGCTTATGTATTTAGTCTTCCAGCATGCTGCATAGTGTCAGTGTCATCGGTAATCATGATGTATTCCTGTACACAATGCTGTAGCAGCCAGAACATATATTTGTTTCTCGGCGTTTTAACTAGCGAGATAACTCCCCTGTTTAAAAAAACAAAACAAAAAACAACACACAGATCCCAAAACACTCAATGTGTTCTCAATCGAGAGGGCGAGAATAAACGCCAGCACATAGTTTCTCTTGCAGGAATGTACTTTGCTGCCAGCAGAGCCTTTGGGTCCTCCCAGGAATTCCCTAAAAACACAGCTGAGTTCAAAATTCAAGTGTGTTCAAAAGACACGCTCAATAAACATGAGCCCTGAACAGCAACAGCTGCTGAAGCGCTCGCTGTTCGATTTTTGCATTATGGCTTGATTTTTACGTCTTTATAAAGGAATGTTTTTTAACCCACAAATATATGACCTGCCAACACATTAGCAGGACCGGTGAAAGAAACATTTCCTATTAGAAGCAATATTATCAATTATTAGCAGCTGCCATGCGGAGAGAAAAAATACGCATCATAATGCTCTGTTCTACTGTTATTAAAGTAATGACATTGGAGACTGGATGTTATTTCATCTGTTTATTTCTAGCCAAGTCCATTAAAATCAGCTGTTACCATGGAAACAATAATGGATTGTGTAGCCTACCACAGCTGATATAATAGAAAAATAATCCAAACCCCCTGACCAATCAGAATAGTGTTTCATTTATACATAATACTGTGATATTGCATGTTTAATATTATTGTTACCGGCTAGATCGAATCTTATGCCAGGGTTTTAATGGGATTAGTCCACCACCCAACTAATTTGTGCTCAGAAGGTTCCCAAGACAGGTTTTCTTTTCAACATGGTGTTGGCCAACCTATACATAAACAACTATGCTATGCCTACCATGTACATGTTAGACCTAATGAGCCCAAGCACAGGAGGATACCGGCTGTGTGTCTCGACTTACAGGTCATAGTGTTGGTTCCACTTCGGGTCCAGTGAGTTCCTGACTGTGTCTGTCGAGTGGCACTGACCAGAACCATCCACCACCACTTTGGCAAAAGGGTCTGGTAGTCCTAATGACAAAAAGATAGACAAAAATCTGTCATGTATATTAGATACATTATTTATATATGTATAGAAGATATGACTAAGGAGGAATGTATAAATTACACTGCATAGTCTGTACAGGCAAGTAAAACATGTCAAGTATAAAATGATGAGTTTACAAACAACAGATGTGTTAATCAGCCGCTCTTTGCTTATAATCCTCCAAGAGGTCTACAGTCAGTGTGGGGAGCTGGAGATCATTTTGGTCAGAAGTTGCTACTGATAATTAGGTGCATGAGTTTTTAAAAAGGACATAGAAAACTACTGCATGGTCCTATGCATCTGTAGACATCATCGACTATTTGTTTGTTTAATGTATCGTTGCATCATTCTGTTCAAGAAATTTAATATTACAATGTTTATTTCTTTTAACAACTAACTTAACTGTCTTTTAATCTCATTATAGAACATTGCCAATGTCTGTAATACAGGATTTATTGATAAACACCACATAATACTATATTTGGCCATCTATTAGTAGTTAATAACATTCACAAGGCTAGAATATAGTTAAACGGGAGGGATTTATGATGAACATGTGGTGTGAAATACAGCCTGCATTTCTCTCTAAGCCTCCAATATAAAACCGAGTTTGCTGAAAGGTAAACATGGGTAACAAATGAATACTTGGAAGGTGGCGTGTAGTTACGGAGAACTCCGTCCACATTATACAGATTCTTTGTGAGTCATAGGCGAGGACTCTCACTGAGAGACTGTAATGAGCTCGTCTTTTACAAGGTTTGTTTAAGTGCGGTTTTCCTCAGGCAGTGATACTAGAAGCATGTGAGGTTCTGTACAGGTCAGACTTGTTTAGTTACATTCACCTGTATGTCATGCTGGTAGTTTTTATGTCATTGTCCATATGTGAAAGAAAAAAAGGACAATGAAAAAGGTGCATGTATGAATCATGTGGCGAAATCTAGATGAATACAATCACGTTAAAAAAAAAAAAAAAAAGCATTTAACTAGAATTGAAATGTTTGTTTTAACCGAAATGCAGTCGAAACAATCAACAGACAAAAACACGCTTTTGTATTTTTTGCCTTTAAACTCTGGAGGCTTAGAAAATTAACATTGTCATCAAGTAGTTGTGGCATTAAATGGACAGTTTGCAATACAGTATCATTCCACACAATATATGAGTGATGAGGATGAGGATGAGTGAGGAGGAATAACAAGCTTAGACCCATATTATACTCAACAAATTGATATCATTGTAGATGATGCTCGTGAAGTTTCTCCTGTGTGGATGTAGGCTTATATTAAAGACAAATTTGACGTACACTGAAAACCCGTCAGGGACTAAGACGAACTGATTAAACAAGTGAAATCTGAAAACATTGGTTTGGATGAAAGCATGTAGTTGCAGCAGTGGAGAAGATTAAGATACCCTGAGCGTCAGGCAAATATCATAAAAACTTCTTTAATTCTAACAATACACATATACTTTAGGATACACTATTGCATAAAGTAAGGCCACAACATACTTGGGAAACACTATATTGCAATACATATAAAAATAAATATAGCTAGAAATACACAAATGCAAAGCTGGTGCCGCCCTTTTTTAAGACAATAAGCGTATCTGTTGGCGACAACTACAGTAGCGGAGGGAAAAGTCATTTTGCATAAGGGTTTTATTTAAATATTAATGTAAAATCAGGTTTAAAACATTTTTTTTTTACTATTAAAAATCGCAATAGTTAGCTGTATCAATATTTTTCACACAGCCCTATTGGTGGCAATGTCTAACATTCTAAAGGTTCTATACAAAAAATATTTCATTACTATACCATAGCCCTGTTGAATAATCACAGCCTGACTGAATAGTAGGTTAATAAATTGTAATAAAAACACAGTGCTGTTTTAAAAAGGGTAATAAAACAGCACGATGTTTTACGCCATAATTTCAACAACAAAAAAAAAATGTATTTTATGATCTCTCCCTCAGGGTCTCATCAGCCCTGTTGAAACAGTCATGGCCTTTGTGCATGATGTCTGTAAAATTGAGACTATAAGTGAGTGCAAACTAAGTGACAGCTGAATATTAAGTGTTTACTTACTAAAGAAGTCCTTCTTTGACAAGTTCTTCGCACAGAGAACTGAAAGGGGAAGAAAAAAGAAACATGAGTTACTGCAATATTGGACTCGATAATATTGACAAAACAAAGCAGTACATTTACATACAAAACATTACACCACGCTACAACACCGCCATGCGCTATCCGTATACGCATGTCTCATAGGTAGCCAGTGTTTAATGTGTGTTGAACCTGTGTGTGTGTGTGTGTGTGCGCGTTATCCTGAGAGCTTATAGTGCTCTGTGGGATTTAGTCAGTGTGCTGGATCCTCTCCATTATGCTTTTGGACATGACTAGGAACCAACACATGAAAACACTTAGTGCAAATGTTCTCCAGCTGGTTTTTAAATTCCCTTTTTTTTGTTACTCTATGTTACTCCAGGTTCCGTGTCATGAATGCCTGTTTGCTCTTTTGATGACTTGTTTACAGGAAAGTTCCTCATTAAAACAGCTACTTGGTCTCCATCAACAGAGTAGGACTAATGGTTAGAGTCAGAAACACAAGCACATGTATAATTTATGTCTAAAACGACCCTATTCGTGTTCCATACATATAATCGGAGAACTACTTCTTCTTCTCCTTTCGGCTGTTCCCTTTTAGGGGTCGCCACAGCCAATCCTCTGTCTCCACCTAACCCTATTCTCTACGTCCTCTTCACTCACACCCACTAACTTCATGTCCTCGTTTATCTCATCCATATACCTTCTCTTTGCCTTCTGCCTGGTAGCTTCATTTCTAACCTCCTCCTACCAATATATTCACTATCCCTCCTCTGTACATGTCCAAACCACCTTAACCTGACTTGCCTGAATTTTTCCCCAAAACATCTAACATGAGCCGTCCCCCTAATGAACTTGTTCCTAATCCTGTCCAACCTCGTCACTTCCAAGGAAAACCTCAACATCTTCAGTTCTGCTACCTCCAGCTGTGTCACCCGTCTCTTCCAAAGCGCCACTGTCTCTAAACCATACATCATAGCTGGTCTCACCACTGTCTTTGTACACTTTCCCCTTAATTTAGGCTGATATTCTCCTGTCTGAATCGGTTAAGGCTAGTGATTCCCAAACCCTGGGGTGAATTAGAGGGTGGGGGAGTTATAAGAAGATGCAGTGTGAAGCCAACAGGTTTTTTATAGGGGATGCACTAAATTTTCAAAAGAGAAAAAACTAAATATGAGCCGAAAATATATGCAATGACGCACCACCCGGCAGTGTTCAGCATGCAGGTTTCACTCTTCCTCTATAGTCTGTGGTGTTACTTATTGTCCATATGACCGCTTTATTCATGTACCGCACATGTTTAATGAAAAAGTCTGCTCAAATAACACGCCGGCAGGAAATTAGCATACTTGTTTCTGTTTGCAATTGCTCTGTTAAAAACAATGAATACTGTTACATAGTAAAACAATGTAGAAGCTGTAGGCTTTATTTTTAATGCTTCTACTTGTTTTTTCTTTTTCAGCAAGCTGTCACACACTGAATTTGTGTTAATGAACATTATTACATTACATGGATTGAAATAAATCCTTCTGAAAGTGTCTTATGTGTGCGTGTGTCTCAAGTCTAGTGACTACACCTGTTGTTTGGGGCACGACCACAGTAGACTAAAAACAAGATATTTGTGATGGTGAACTTAATGTGGTGTGCTAGGTTCTGTTTCACGTTTTAGTGGGCTACATAGTGATTGTGCAGACAAAAAAATGCCCCAAAAATCTTTTCATTCATAATCTTGTGAACACAGGACACACCCACCTTTCATGTGATTATGACATCACCATTGTTAGTCAACATGAAAATATGAATGCCGATCTTAGGCTAATAATTTATCTAATGAGTAAACACCTCCTAACTCGGACAAAGCTACACTTGTGTCTCCTGCCAGTTTCTCACATTTATTATTAACTTAAATCAAAGAGAAATCAATATTAGAGAATACCTAAAGTTAGTCTGCATGCACTTTAAAATACGTGCTCAGGTGTTAATTTTTTTTTTTCAGTTGTAGATGAGGAAATGCTCATGTTAAAACAGATTTTCCTGATTTCCAGTTGCTAAAACGAGTACAACTCTTCTTTTTTTGTAAAATAAATGTCGTAGCATACATTTAAGGTCTTTCCTGTTTTTGTTGCTGTATTTTTCCTGGGAGAACACTTTAATCCACATCTCAGTACATCCTTGCATAGATATCTTTGCCTAAATCCATAACCATTATAGATCTATTAATGAAAAAACAGTTAAAATAGAAGCCCGGTGATAAATGCACTTATTACTTAGCTAATAATATGATAAGATATTAGATAATATAATTGCTAATGCCACTTAAACGTGTGGACTAGTAAAGTCTGTGCAAAACACAGTAACATGAGCCTTCCGGAGCAGTGGCCTCTTGACCTCCTTCATATTTTGATTGACAGAACAAAAATGTTAAAGTGTAAACACCTCAACACCCCTGCTTAAAGTAGACACCAGCTTGTATGCAGTCCCATCGCTGTGATGTGGGCCACACCCCTACTTCCACTGTCTCCATTACATGGCTGCTCTAACATAACGCTGATCCTGCAGGCTTTAAAGCGATGATATGCAAAGAGCCCCTCCGGGTGTTCGCCAGGAACTGGTGCCTTTCGTTTTTTCAAGAGAAAAAAAAAATACACTCAGTGGGTTTTAACTGCCAAAATGACCCAGTGACCCAGACTTGCCATGAGGTCCAAGAGAAGAAAGCCAACACCAGGGAGTCTCATGTGGAATGGAGCAGCACTAACATGGTGAGAAATTCCAGTGAAGAGAAGCTGTTGATTGCTGCAGTTGCTCCTTTTCATCAAGAATGTGTGCAAGACACAGACCTGGTCTAGCATTTCGGTCTTCAAATAGTGCAAATTGCCCCATCAGTGTTTTAGAAGATGAGTAGCGAGTGCTCCTAATATTACAGAAATACTAATTGTAAAACTATTCCAAGTCGTTTGCTGTTCAAACGTCCAAAATGTGAGTGTTGCTTTAACCCAACAAATAGTAATACAAATATCAGGTGCTAGCTTTTCTTATTTTCTTATTAACATTACATATACACACATAAGTAAGGAGCTTGCATCACATTCAGAACACACATGCACACCGATTTAAAAATCATACACAGATAAAAACACGGAATAATAAACAAGTAAAGTTTTTGCTAGGTGCACCACAAGCCATGGTGATCACTAATGAATTTAAGCACATAAGCAACAACACAAAACAGTCACGAGTCCCCACAAGCTCCTAGAATAGCTTCAATGCACATAGAAGATTTAGGAACTGAGCTTATACCCAAACAGACAAACAACATCCAGAACATTTTAAACAAATGGTGAAGAACAGTCTTCAATTATGGTGTACAGCATTCAGAGCCAAGATTTTATGCATCTTAACAAAGAAGCAGTAAGGCCACAAATCAAAGCAGCTACTGGCAGGTCGTAAAATGCCAGGCCAAGTGGAGTACAGCTGTGGACTAGAAACCACAGCAAATACCACAGAGCTGCACTAGGTTTAATACTAAATTGGACCATGAGGTCCAAAGCTGTGTTAGAAGGACCATTTAAGAGATAATCCATATGCCTTACAACACAATTGTATAGAGAAACCCAATAAGTCCATTATTGAGCTGTAGCCATATAGTCCCAATACTGAGCTAGGTTATAAGTCCTACAATGGAGATACCTTAGGAGGCCAATTAAACAAATCAGAGCTGTACCAAGAGATCCGTTGCAAAGCTGGAACATTGGTTCTGAGAAATGCACAATGAACAGATTTGGCTGTGAAGACCAAGCTGTTCCTCTGAGGCCATGTCAATAAAATTGATTAAGATGCATGAGCCCCTTGGCCCACAATCAGTGTGCATTTAAACCCCTAAAACAATGCCAGACCACTGAATCCACCATACAGACCATGATGAAGCTCCACAAAGAAACATAATGAGGTCCCAGGCTATGAAGCATACCACAGAGCTACGACATGAGGCCCCAAGCTGAACCACCAAACGAAATGACAGACCTACGCAAGGTCCAATGGGGCTTGTGATGGAGCTGTAGCAGGAGGTATAACAAGGAAGTGAGCCATGGAGCCCATGGTCAAGCTATGGTATTTTGACCACTTGAAATCCTATACCATTCAAAAAATTCTAAAGTGGACCGAATTCCTGGCAGCAGAGGTACTTTTGGGAACTCTGTGTCTACACTGGCCTTGGTGTTTGCGGCTTGCTTAAAGCTAAACAAACACAGGTCGGCAGATCTTTTGAGAACCAAGCTGAAAATAGTTGCCACACGTACACTGTGTTTGACAGAAAGAAATACAGTAGATACCAAAAAAAAGAGCCAAAAATGATACTGGTAGAAAAGGCAAAGTGGTGCCCATAAATCCAGGAGTCCAGCAACCTAAAATTACAGAGCCATTACACAGGCAGTGAAACAAATGATTACAACTATAAACAATCAGTGTGCAGGAAGCCAAACTAAACTACAAAACCCCACAATTACTGTATCAGGAAAAACTCTTCATTTTGGACAAAATTACACAGAACGTAACTGCAGGAAAGTGCAAAATGGGAGAAATGTCATGCTGAAACTTAACTGGCTTTAGCATTTTGTTGGCTGGAACACACAAATGATGATGTTTGGAAGAAGCTTGGGTAAGAATTCGGCCAGCTCAGTGGTTATGGTGTCGAACAGGTGATCAAAAGGGTGGGTTTAAATCCCAGCATCACCAAGCTGCCACTGCTGGGACCCTGAGCAAGTTGCACAAATGAGATGTAAGTTGCTTTGGATGGTGGAGTCTGCTACATGCCAGAAATGTAAAATGCTGTATGCAAATGTGAGTCAGAACAGTGGAAAAGATACAGTGGAATAATTACACACTGTGTATGCTTTCATTTTGAAATATCTATTTACTTAGATAATAAAGGAATAAAAAATATAGGTATCTGATTAACATTTATATCACAAACTAAAATGAACCAAATGTAGATGGAGTCAAGTATTTTGTACAGCAATATACATATAAACGGGCCAGGGGTGTAAACGGCTTGAGTGTTTTGGGGGTTTTTCCCCCCCCAGACATTTCAGCAAATGTCGGATCTCTATCAGGAAGTAAACTGTAAATTTTCCCACAAGTTATACTAAGCTACAGCAAAAACTGCTGCAGGCGAGCAGCAGGGACACATACACTGTGATACTTTTAACACACACCAGGTAAATAATGAATGAACATATGAACTTTTCACCTCTCTCTCTCTCTCTCTCTCTCTCTCTCTCTCTCTCTTTTCTTTCTCACACACACACACACACACTGCTGTTTCACTTAACCAAGAATAGCTGCGTTTCCATCCAAAGATGAGAATTAAACTGAAACATCACATAAAATAAAGCACCGTTTCCATTTAACAAGTCAAAAAAAAACCCCCAAAAAGTGGTCATGTTCTGATGACCTGCTGCCAATTTTTAAAAAGAAAACTTGCATTTGTGTGTTCCAGCGATGTTTTCTTTTAAGAATGCCAGTCACTTGTTTCTTATATATTACATTTAAAAAAGTTTGTTCCTTATCAGCCACAAAACATAGCATTTTTATCAGTAAAAATCACATGCCGTTTTTGATGCACATGCTGGGCTTTAATTGATGTAAATAAAACGTCTTCTGGGAATATTCTCGGCATGTTGAATGACGGTTATTAAGAACGCCGCAGATAAATGTCTTGCGTTCAAGAACCCAACAAAATTACTACTGTGCTTGTTTTTTTTGTTTTAGTCTTTACAGGCGTCATGCAGACACCAATGTAACCTGGAAAACACACCAGGCCTGTTCTGAACTATAAAAGCTAAGAACAATGACTTTTCCAAAAAAAAAAAAAAAACAACTTATTTTTATAAATGTCATAACACACATGCCCTGGAGAAGCAGGTCTTTTGACAGCAGCTTAAAAGTATCAAAGACCAGGATGTAAATGGAGACAGTAGTTAGCAGAGGTTAAATCCTCGCACTTAAGAATGGCCGAGTTTGTTTAAAGACGAACGTTCCGTTAACATGAGAGGAAGCGGCAACTGATACACCTGAAACTGAGCTGATCTCTTACACGACCTGGCAGCTGAAGTGTCCTCAAGACAGGAGACACTTAGAATTTAATCAATCAAAACAACTCAAAAGCCATCAAAAAGAACACTAATGTGCAAAACACCAGCATATACAAACCTGATTTCCTCTTTTTTCTTATCCATTTTTACAAAAATAAATAAGAGAGCGATTTGGCCTCATATCACCATTTTTAGCAGTATTTACAAAGTAAAAGCCGTACTGATAAAAGTCTAGACATATTTAGATCTATATTTCGAGGAATATCCTAGAAGACACTTAACTAAGGAGAACCCTTCAAATCAATTGACAAGGAGTTGAAAATTTGATAAGTATTTTGTAAAACTTAAAGGACATTTTGAAACAAACAACCAAGTGTAACCATTCAAGCCATCAAAAAAGGTCAAGACAAACAGCACTCTGACATTTTTCATGCCCTTTTTCACTACTTCGCTCTCAGTGAGTGTTGCCTTTTATGGACAATTGGTCAGTGTGGAAAAAATGGAAATTAGCTGTGTCTTAAATGTCCTTGCTAATTTACCAACATGTACATGGGAAACTAGGGGGATTTTCAGTTTTGTTTGTTTTTCTGTTTCAGCTTCAGTTAATAAAACCATTGTGGACATGTGATCGGTTCTGACTTCATTCTGATCCGCAAAATAAAAAGAATTATCAATTTACTCATGTATAAACATGGCCCACGTTGTCTTGCAAGATCGTTTCTAAGGTTAAACCATGTTGAACTTGTTACGCAGGACCCTGTGTAACACAATGCTATTTAATTCAACACTGCGTTTTGGTGTCTATGAAATAAGCCCCCCAGCAGAGCAGACGGAGATTAGGTGGAATCTGAAGTGCACACAGGATTTTCAATGCTGGATAATTTATAGGCAGGAACAGACATTCTGATGCTTAATACGATTATACTTATCCTCTTATATGCATTAGGGTTAATTTTTTTATTATTTGTCTCAGTATTGTAAAACACACTAAAAAGCATTTCTCCATCCGTTTGTCGACTAATTCAATTTTGTTTAAATAAAAACATAGAATTCATCAGTACCAATACTGGAATTAGATATCAGTTTAATGCCATGTTTCAATACCACGTGGACAGGCTAAACCCATGTCCACACAATGGACAAAAAGTATTGAGACGCCTGACCATCATAGCCATATGATTATTCTTAAAGAATTAGGCTTTGTCCAAAATCGCATACGTAATACATTTAAATAAGTACGTACTTCCTGGTCGTTAAAAAGGTATGTTTCTAAAGTATATTTAGAAATACTGAGAATGAAATTTGGATGCACTACATTTACAGTTACATTTATGGCATTTGGCAGACGTCCTTATCCAGAGCAACTTACATTAATCTATATATATTCTGTTTTATATAACTGAGCGATTGGGGGTTAAGGGCCTTGCTTGAGGGTCCATCAGTGGCAACTTGGTGGCAACACCTTAACCACAGCGCTACCAATTTACTCCTAAATGGTACTACATGGTGGTACCATACCCCATTTTGATATGTGACCTACAATATCACAGCAGTGCAGATTTAAAGTTGGATAATGTTTCATTTAAATAGTGTTAAACAAGTGCAATTTAACTACAAGGTACAAAGTTTTTTTTAAAGCACTCGAAAAGTGCAGTGTTGGCACTTTTCACAACTTCTGCATATGATAATATTTTCTCTTCTGCTGCCTTATATGAAAATATATGAAAGTGTGAATCGTATGTAGTAGTAGGTCATCCGGGAAATGTTTGTGCTAATACGATGGTTAATACGAATAAAACGCAGATGTAAATGCATTTACAGAATAAATTCTGACATGGCGAATATCGTCTAATCTGTGTTTCCTCTGATGCTGCCTTTCCAGTTTCTTCATAACAACACGGCTGCTTGCAGCAACAGGTGCGTCGAGACATAAAATAAACTGCACTGCTTGGACTTTTAATACTTGCCTGATGGTTACTTAGTGAAGTCCTGTGTCCATTATGCTTTCTTTATTGGTAATTGCAAATGAATTCTGATGGCGCAAACATCAAACCCATGTGACTAATCGACTGTTTCCGCTCCATTACGCTTGCCTTGTTTTATTTACAGCTGGTAACTAGGTTACCAGTACCACCGTCAGCCGCTTGAACGACATGATGGAAACACACCTAATTTGCAATTTTTTTGTGTTAGGATGGAAACCTGGCTATTGATGAGAAGGAGTTCTTAGCATGAACCTAATCCTTTAAGCCCTTTGCATAATTTCTTTACATTTTGTTTGTTTCATACACAAAAGTTTCATGTTGCTGCGACACGAGTACAGTCCCTAATCCAGATCTGTGCCATTTTTCTGGAGAGAAAATTTGACCTCTACCATGTCAGGCCAGATCTCTTAATCTTCTCAGTTAAATTTAAAGCAGTTTTTACATTTATTTGTTTTAAATTCAATAAATATCAGTACTGCATATCGACATTAATAGAACAAAATAAATGTGTGAAATGCTTTGTTGAAAAAAAAACCCATCTGTCTTTCTACTACTTTCTAAATTGAACATGGCTTCCAATGACACTTTTGAATTTGATTGGTTCAGTATGGTGAGGTTTGAATAAAACAAAACTAATTAGCACCATATAAAATAATAAACCACATTTTGAGTCTACAGGCTGACAGTCTCTCTCAGTCTCTGTCTCTCTCTCTGTCTCACAGACACACACGTACAGTAATCACATTGTGTTTCTGGGTAATAACGGCTGGAAACGGCCCTTCACCTCTCTGGCAGGTCTGTCTGTTTAGACTACTAGAGTGCTTCATTCACAGCATTGTTCTGGTCTTTTACACACACACACTATACTCTCTTCTTCTTTAACACACAGTCAGGAGGCAGGAGGCAGTCATCGCCTGACGCCGTCTCTTATCGGCGTTGGACTTCCTGTCGTGACGATTACATGCTTTCCTTCCACCCTCTGATCACACGCGCCATTCAGGATGAAAAATATTTTGCATGCTAATGATGTCATTTAGTAGGGACTAGCAAGGCTCTTTGTCCCTCTGGAGTCAGACACACCCAACATACTCATAACAACATACTTATAGCCACAGTGATCTGATGTGTGTTATGTCCTGAGGGGTTTTTGTGTCTGCTACTCCGCTGTGACCGAGAAGGAATGTAACTTACACCGTTTCACAGGAAGTAAAGCAAAAAATGTGTCAAAAAAAAAAGACAGCGTGTGCTGATAAACATTTCAAGGTGATGTTCTGTTAAACGAGACGGCACAAAGACAAAGGAACCCTCTTTGTCCTTAGTGACTGCTGTTTGGGAATGTTGCAGTTCTGAGAAACCGCGATGTTCAGTGTGGCTTAAAATGCCGTCTCATATGCTGGAAACACACTAGCTGCCTGAAATTTCAATCACAGTCCATACGGAGACGATGAATCATCCCCCATCTGGCCTGGGATCAGCTGGAGGAATGCAGGAAGACGGAACAGTAAAAAAAAAAAAAAAAAACTGAGGACAGGAACAAGGGAAAAGGGGGACGAGGGTGGAGGGGGTTTGTCTTTGGGTAACGGGAGTGGGAGGGAAAACGAGTCTAAACTAAAAAAAAAGAAGTTAATGAAGGATTTTCAAAATAAATAGGAAAAAAAAAAAGTTGCAGTATAACAAAAAGTTCAAAATAAAAAGCCAATCAGTTTATAAACAAATGAGACGCCTACAGGTGTGCAGGGTTAACATGGCATGCAGGACTTTTCTATCTTTTAAGGCTGACTTTTCGTTTTTGAATTTGTTTTATTTCAATAATACTGATTATTGACCGGTGCACTGCTAGTATTTACGGTAATGGGTTTTGTTTTTTTTTTTATGATTCCTTCATTAGAAAAACTATGAGGTTAGCAGTGTTTGGGAGTAACTAGGTACATATAACTGCATTACGTAATGTATTTGATATATTACTTGTTTCTATATTAAAAAAAAAAATTTAAATATCACTTACTCAATTTCATGTGTTTAAAACATTTTATTACTTTTGGATGTAGCAACTTAAATACATTACAATGTTATTGAGTAGATTTTCATTCAAAAAAAATAAATAAATACGACCTCACGTTGCGGCAATCACGCTTCCATAGCATGCATTCTGAGAGGAGTTTTGACAATTCTGAGCCACCGTACAAGCAAAAGCCAAAATCCAGAATGGCAGCAACCACTGCTCATTGTATGACCTTTCTGATGCTGCTGTTTGGGTGTGTGTGTGTCCACACCTTAGACCAGTCTCTGGTCAGGATCAATTGGTGGTCATTGAAATTTGGTGGTCTTCTGTTTTAATACGTGGCTCCAGTAGCAAACCATCAAACTGACTCACTGACATTCTGAAATAAACTTTGAATCTCTGACGACTTTTTTGGTTAATGAATATGTAATGAAAAACGTATAAGAAAATTTTTGACTTCAGTCTGCAGTAGAAATGAGCTTACAGCAGCTAGCAACATTATCTCTATAGTCCATGAGGTCATGTTCTATGAGCTTGCACATACTGAGATAAAGAACACAATAGAAATGAAAAAAGGAAGTCCCTGGTGGAGGATATTAACTGTTAAGAGGGCACTGCAACCAAACCCCGACTCACAGGATATAAATTCCCCAGTTATGCTGTTCGTCAACAATATAAACATAAATGAACTTTACCCTTTGGTCCACAGAGATGCTGCAAGTACCCATGTTTCTTAATTACAAACTACTTAAACAAATACTTAAAATAAATGCTCTTACATATCTTTACAATCTTCAGAATATAATTTAATTGTGATGCTTTATTGCAAGTTATTACATTGACTTGTACAGCAGCAGTAAAGTCAGTCTCTAATGCATATTAAACATAACAGTAGTTCATAACATTGCTACGGTTAATCTTTTTAGTAAGGTGTTTATTTTATATTTAATGAAAAAGTCTGCAGGGTGGTCTCTAAAACAATGGATCTACAATGGGCCAGTCTTTAGAGCAGAGAAGTTTGGCATTTCTGTTATTCCTATATAACATCACAAACTGTGTTTTCATATTGTCTTGTGTGTTTTCTTATGACTGTGCCTTAATTATTTTGAGAGAAAAATGTAAATGTTACTCAACCACAGAATCATATCTAACCTGCAGTCGGAAAGTTTCTCTTTCAGTCCCCACACTGTCCCTTCTTTCTCATTCCACAACTCTCTTGCTCTAACACACCCCCCCGCCCCCCCCCAGAGCCTAAGAAGCTCAGGAAGCTCCGATTACCACGACACATTAAACCGACAAACCCCCTGTGGAGAGTGGTGAGGTCGCAGCCAAACACGCACGGAAATCATTCATGCAAGACGCCTTAAACAGATAGACAGCACGGTGTCTTCTTGAATTGCTCAGAGTCATCAGTCCTCAAATCCTGATCAAAACAGTCAGCAGTAATAGGTTTAAGAGGTTTACAAGGCACTTCAGTCTTAAAGGTTCATTTCCGAGCCTTTCTACTGCTGGATGTCTGAAAATAGTGCAGCGCTTATTTCCACCATGGTTAGGTGAACACCTAAATCCATGTATGTCTGTGAAACGAGACACGTTTAACCCCACCCAAAGTGTGTGAATTGGAAACTAAACAATCATGGCGTTTTACGCTTTTCTCCCCCCAGTCAAAGTGGGTATGCAACACACACATGCATATGTAGTTAATTAGCCAAGACCTGCTTAGTGTGTGAAAGTTGCTGCTGTACTTTTTCACTGAGGTGGGTAATAGTGCCAACTCCAGGATCTCAGAGTCAAGCCTGAGCTCAGGTTACACCCTGTGTGCAATTTGCCACCATCTCCCTACATTCATGTGGGCTTTCTCTGGATTCTCACGTTTCCTCCCATCTTCTAAAAACACACCAGTATGTCGACTGGCTATGCTAAATGAGCCCTGACGTTTGAAGAGTATTGGAATTCATACAGTTTTTTTTTTCTTGAATAGCTCACTGGTTAAGAGGAAACTTTAGGCAACAGACAAATAAAGTGATTAGTACTACTTGGCCAGGACTACTTTTTCAAAAACAATTCTAATTAGTCAACGTCTGCGATTTCATGTACGGAGTCGGACGGAGCTAACGTTTCCGTGTTTATTACCGAAGGGCGTTCAGGATCAGGTGTTTAGTATGTTTAGGGATAATTATGTAGTGTTTTGTAAACATTTTATAAAACTAATTTAACATGGAAAAAAACAAATTTAACATGAATTTATAGAACTGGGTTCTGATTATCAACCCACTGAAAGTAAAACTGTTTTAAATGATAAAATTTATGTTATGTAATTAAGTGCCGTAATGAAAATAATCTTGCCTGACACTGACATTCCATTAGCCAGTGTTAATAGTTTATGTAATTTGGCTCTTCTTGTTGATTTAAGTTTTAATATTTCTTTACAGGTTATTAAAAAAAAAAAGCCATTAGTCACAGACATTCGAATTTGTACAGGACAAAAAACAGCGAGAAAAAACAGTACATAATTCCTAGTTTGTTTGGGATTTTTGCGTCTGTAAAACAGAAATTTCTACTTGTAAAACTAGTCCTGCCGGAGTTGGGCTTTAGAAACAAGTACAAACGCAGACATGTATATTGGAGACGTGCTGGGTTTTTTTTTTAGTTTCAGACAGCTTAACCTTCAGCTTTTTAAATCCGTTGTAACTTCTTGGTCAGGGTCACAGGGGGTTCAATCTCTTTTGTTAGAAATCATAACATGTTACATTCTTAGCTAGGCTATGTGCAAACCCAAAAAAACAAGACCTGATTCTAACAAGCTAGTTTCACAATCATTTCTAATTTAGACCAATTAGGAAATCTGTCGAAGCTTATTTTACCTTTAGTTTAAAAAAAAAAATTCTTGAAATGTTCAGAAAATGTTTTCTTTACAACCATGCAAACACTTGACAACCAAGCAAAAAACTGAAGAGGTGTTTGGGTCATGTATTCTAGAAATACAACATTTATGTGCATCTGTGTGTGTATGTGTGTGTGTGTGTGTGTGTGTTACACTGCTAAAGGTTTTTTTTTTTAGCCCATTATTTCCCAAACAGGTTAATTTTGCAAACCAGATTTTCTTAACACACTCATTGTTGCGTTTGTGTTTATATGCTGTTGCAGCTTTTGTGGGTTGTTCCATCTGTTTTTTTGTCTTTTTACTAACAACGAAAAAAGAATTGGCAAAAGAAAAAAAACTAATTGTTTAAAGGTCTTAATATTTTGCAATATGTTCTTTCCATATTGCTCAGCCATAGACACAACACTCTGTGTCATATTAAAGAAAAATATCAACACACTAACCACAAGCACACACAACCAGAAAGCAGTGTGTGTGCAGACATGATTTTGCAGAACTTGTGTAAAAGGTCAACCGTGCAATGCTGGGGTAATGTGTTAAGCACAAAGTGCCTAATTTCAGTGTCTGCCCCGAGTTTCTAAGAAGCAGACGCATATATGTGTGTGTGTGTGTGTGTGTTGGTTTCCAGTGGAAGTGGTGAGACAGGAAGTGTGATACGTGATCAGATGTCTGTGAGGAGACGAGATGCAGACACGCTGCTGTCTGAGACGCTTCCAGTGCAGATGATAGGGACAAAGTTCAAAAGTAAAAGAGGGCGGAGCCAAACCACGGGCTGACACTGCAGTCTTGTGTGTGGATTCTGGGGCATTTAAGCCAAAACAAGTGTGTTGTATCGTTAACAACTGAACAAACTTTATTGTACATGTGCGAATATTAGTACTTGCTCGCCATCGTGGTGGTAACATTATTTGTATGTAATCAGTTAGTATCAAATATTTTAACAAAATATACTTTCTTTTAGTTTAAATGTTCTGTGGTACATTTTCAGATCGCATTTGTACAAAAGCACTAAACAACTTGACTAAACAACTTTAATATAAAATCTCTCTACAGTTTTAGACTAGATACATTTTAAAAATCCAAAAACATCTAAAAATGAACCAATTTAAAATATAACTAAATTAAAGAAAAGAAAAGGTTAAATCGGTTTTATAAAAGAGAGAGAGCGAAAGAGAAAGTGAGAGAGAAAAAGAAATGAGAGCGCAAGAGAGTGAGAAAAAGAAAGAGCAAGCGAGAAAAAAAAATATGTAAATGAGAAAGAAAGAGAGAAAGAAAAAAAAAAGAAAGGAGTGAGAGAAAGAGAAGGACAGGTGACAGTCTATGCTGGTGATTTAAAAAGGCCCGCATGCAAATGTGAGCGTCAGCACTGCGGAAATCATATCATGTGCCGTCTCTTTGAAATGGTTTGCATGTTCAAAGCCAATTTCCCCAAAAGTCAGCTAAAGTAATGGCTGTGTTTTGTTTCTGTCAACAGCTGTTCTGTTTTGTAAAAGAGCAAAACGATGACATAATCAAAATCCCACTAGCCAAACGCAGGCAATAATGGAGCCACTGGAATACACACACACGCACGCTAAGGCATCATTTATTCCAGAGAGAACTTTCCGTCATCCTTTATACCATCTTTAATCTTCATGCCAATATTGAAAACATCAGTCAACTGGAAATGTTCTTCTATTTATTATTAAGGAACGAGGCGGAGGTTTTCCGCTTATTTATGCTTAAGGACTAGTCTTCAACTTTTAAATCAATGTTTAATGGCTTCGGTTGCTATAACGCAATTTTATTTATCCTGTTTTCTGATTATCCAAATGCAACATTTACCCTTAAATCAAGTGGAATTGTGTGCATGTGTGTGTGTGTGTGTGTGTGGAAGCAGGTTATAAATAAACAGGATGAAGCTCTAGCTAGGTTGCTTTTTTTTTTAAAAACCCAATTTAAGCATTACACTAGTTAAAATGTCTACAAAGTCTGATTATATTATATATTTTTTACTTTTTTCAATTTGTTAACATTCTAAATACAATCCTTAATACAAGGAAATGCAATAAAATCTACAGCAAAAGATCTAAAATTTGAAATCCTACATTTCTAGGCCTTTTTCTTCTCTAATCATGTGTATCATCTTAGACACATGAAGCCAGACAAGCAGATCTTTACAAACTGCTGCTCATGCTGATTAACAGATCAGTGAAACACACACACTCAACTTCGCCGTCAATCACAATCAACAGTCGATTGTACTTCCTTGACTGACTCTTGGCCACAGCTGGCTGTGACATCACATCATTATTATTTTTTTTTTACCAACAATCTAGGAAATTAGAAATATAAGTAATAATATTGTAACTGTTTATCTTTTTAACCCACCTCTGTTAATCCAAATGCAAGGATCTACACTACAGTCAGGTGGCTAAATAATGCGATATTTAATATTCAGTTATATTTCATTATATTTGTATAGCGCTTTTTACAATGGTCAATGTCTCAAAGCAGCTTTACACCACCAAAGAATTTTAAGATGTATAATTTTCGATACCATATTTAAAAAAAAATTACATAACCAACATATGTTAGTTCAAAAACATTTTCCGGTGCATGAAGATTTTACCGGCGGGCTTAGCTGATACTAATTATTCATGGGTTTGAAGATTGTAAAGATTTGTGGTTTTTCCGCTTTACGTTTCCACTCGAGATTTACATGTTCTACATAGACCTTTAGTTTGCATGTGTTCGTCTCTTTTTAAAACCCAAATACTGCCATATATTTGAGGTGGTTCTTCGTTTAGGCACTAGATCGTTTGCAGCAATTGTTGCGGGCGCTTGGGGGTTATCGAGATTGCGGCTTGTTGATTGTCTTGCGTTAAAAGCATGCAAACGCATATCTCATAAATATACATTATAATTTAAGTATTACATTGCGAACCATTGCAATTATACATATCGATGTATATGTATTTGCGATATTTTGATCATTTTGATATATTGTGCAACCATATATATGAGACAATATAAAATATATATATAATATAATAATAATAATTAAAGAAAAAAAGAAGCTTTAAAATGAATAGGATCTTAACAGTTTTTGTGCGATGCAAAAACCTACTTGGATTGGACAATACATAGAGGATGTCTGGAGTAACTTGCAAATATGGAAATGAGTACAAGACCTCTGGCGGAACTAAGCAGAGCTTTCTCGGGTGAACAGCCCTCTCTTTCACTGAGGAAAAGAATTTTGCCTAGAGACAGTGAGGGAATGCGATGAAAGAAAAAGTGCAGTGGTCAGTTCAAAGAACACAGAATTAACTGTGAGATTTTCTTCTCCATACAAAGGTTCAGGGAGAGACATTTAATGAAGATATGATCATCTAAAGCTAGCTTTAAGTCAGTGCTTTAAAACTAGCAGTATAACGATATAACCTAAAACAGTGAAGCGACGACGGGTCGAAAAGTCTTCACATGCATGGATATTTTTCACCTTCTGTATTTAGTCTTAAGAACAGATGGTCTGTCTGATATCTACTGGACATTCCTTTGGCCACAACCTTCGGAATCTTGCAAACTGTTCAGTGAAAAGATAACATTTTCATTGCCATGATGGCAAAATCAGATCATTGGTCTGCACAGAATCACACAATTTTTTTTTTATCACAGATTCTATCACAATCTGCTGTAAATAATAAAAAAAAACCCCTCATCTTATTTACAGGCAAAACATGCCGTTCACTTAATATACAAATAGGAGACAAAAATTTCAGGATCCATTGGAAATATAAATATTTTGAGCAAATTGATTCAGCAGCTGAAGGAATTCTTAAACAATACACCTTAGAAATGTAAAGAATATTTGCAATTTTTTTGCTGATTAAATATAAGTATATTAATTACAATTAGGACTTTATTAAAACAACTAAAAAGACGTATATTTATTGTTTTACTTTTCTTTATGATTAATTTTTAACAGTAATTTTTTTTTTCTCTGACAATCAGCCCGAGAAGCCACATTCGTGACCACGGTTTAAAGCAACCAGTGATCAGCGCATACACACACTCTATTGATACTTCAAATAGAGAAGCTTTTCAGCAAGAGAAGGATACTGGTCCACAAGAAAGCAGGGTACTCTTGGACTAAATCTCTCATACAGAAATTTGGACTGGAAAAATAGGAGAGACCTACTTCTTTATGTCTTTGTGCATACGTGCAAATTCTTCATAACGACAAACAGGAAAATATTAGTCATAATAATATTATAACTGAACACAGAACACAGTCACTTGAGGGTTGTGAGGGCTTTAGATTAAAAAGAGGACATAAGATAGGGGGGGGGGAAATCATATATGTCAGATAGTTACAATCAGACAAATCATTGGCTAAATAAAAGATATACTGTAAATATGTATTAAAGACTACATATAGACAGATATATATCTATATATCTATATATATATATAGATAGATAGATAGATAGATAGATAGATATGGGGGTAATCAGGTAAGAGTCAGACAGACAAATAAACAACTAGAAAGGCAAAACTGTTGACTGGTCAGTCAGACAGACAGAAAATTAGACCAGTAGAGAGGATATATGAAGGAATTCAATATATATATATATATATATATATATATATATATATATATATATATATATATATATATATATATATATATATATATATATATATATTATATATATATATATATATATATTATAATTTAAACCCCAGATAAATCAGTCAGCAATAATGGCTTCCTACAGCACTTCCTGTTACATCGTGCTTCAATCAGCTGTGACTGGTACTGTTTTTTAAAAACCAGCTATAAATTTAACCTGATGAATCACTGTGCCGAGGCAAAGGCCGTTTTAATGAAGGTAAACGAGGAGAACTTGAACTTTAATCTACTTTTCAACTCTATGAATTTCCTACTGTTAGGGTTACTGTTCAAGAGGTCAGAAAAAAAATTACGGTTAGTGTTTGGCTACTTAACCTGTAGTTTCCTTTCTCATCCAAGAAACCTTTAGCAATCACGAAACTAGCAGCAGGCGGATTTGGAAAAGAAAGAACACAGCACATTTATAGTTAATGATTCATTCGTGTTTGTGTCAGGAGATCGACCCATGCCAAAGGAAGCAGACGGAGAGAAGTGTAAAGATAAAGAGCTTACAGCGGCTGTAATGTTTTACGAGCTGATCTCTCATTAACACTCCTGCAATGAAGAAAAATATAATGTATCAACGATGGAAAAATCAATTAATGCCATACGTAGCAAATGTTTTTAGCGGACACTCGGAGACAAGTGACCAGAACGTTTTGAGTTTAGTGGCAGCACTGGCACTGTTTGGACTTTATACCCAGCTTTTGACTCTCAAATGATTGGATTCTCGTGAATCCTAAGGGATTGGAGAATCTGCCAAAAAAAAAGGATATTTAAGAGAATAAAATATGGCGGTGAAAACGTTTTATAAGAAATTTAAAGTGCTTATCTTAAAAATTAGTTATAAATAGTTTCCACCCTGGTGATGGTGGGTGGTGGGTCTGTAGCCAAAGACATGTGTGAGCCTGAGGTGTTTATGCGAGATGCTATTTTATAACAAATACAAATTGATTCACTGACTTATACCATAGTGCAATTTAGAGTGGGACAATCCACCTACCAGCACCTGAACACACATACATAAAATGTCACATGGACACAGGAGCAGAAGTTCAGGATATCAAATCAGGAGCTGGAACACCCACTGTACCATTCATCTCTTATACCAAAACTGTTTTGAGTCTACCAGACACTCAAAGGCGACAACACACAAAAAAATATGCACAGTACCTACACTGCATAGTTAAAGGTTTGTAGATAGCAGATGCACATAGCACATTTCATCAGTTAGTCTCCTGTCCACAAATGGGAACGTTTTTAGTGTTAGAAAAGGAAATAACAGGGGACGAAAATTGGAATTGGTGGGAAAATGTTTTTTTCAAATTTAAATTCGTCCTAATCACATTTAGTGGGGTTGCGGTCGAGGCTTTGTGCAGGACATTTAAGTTCTTTTATGTCAGAAATGTACAATTTATGTCTGTTTATTTAGGTTATACATTTATATACACGTGTATATCTGTTATACATTTTATATCTATTTGCATATATTGTATATCTGACCCAGTGCTATTTGCACATTTTTATCGGTTTACATCTAAGAGCTAGACGATTCATTATAAAGTAAACAAAACCGATTTTAGAATCTCCCACCAACAATTTTCCCATGTCTTTTTTTTTTATCTGACTGAATAAATTAAGTAAAGTGCCAGAAATGTAAATGTAATTATTTATTTACATTTGTATGTGTGTATGAGTGTGTACGCTTTTAGGAAAGCCTTAACTTCGTTATAAAGCTGTCCAATAACGACATAATGATTCTCTTCTAGTCGATTTAACCTTGGCATCGATTGTTTCATGGACATTACTTTGTGCACAAGCTCACCGTCATGCTGGAACATCTTAACCTATACAACTGTGTTTTGAGCTTTGTGGCAACAGTTTAGGAAAGAAGCATATCATCTCCTTTGAGTTGTTCCGTTTAGGGGTCACCACAGCAAATCATCTGCTTCCACCTAAAGCTCTTCCTCTGCATCCTCTTCACACACACTCATTGACTTCAGGTCCTCATTTAACACATACATATACACCTCTTCTTTGCCTCCTGCCTGTAGCTTCATTCCCATTGCATCCAACATGAGCCAGGAATAAAGCACATACAGGTGTAATGATCAGGTTTCCACAAAAATATATATTTCACCATATACTCCAGATCTAGACTTTTATTTTGTATTATAGAATATTGGGAGATACTAATATTAATGGGATTAAGTCTGCAACACAATAATTTATGCACAACTACGTTAAAAGCAGATTCGTAATAAAATATTTGGGTTGATTATTTTCGAGGGGCAGGCATTAGTGCAGGGTGGCAGCGCTGCCACCCCAAGGTGCCACTCACGTAGCCACGCCCCCTGGATACCACGTAGCACGTTGTAACGACACCTAAGCAGCTAAACCGAGCAGTAATGATGTAATGCTTTATTAAAAAAAACTGTTATTAATAAAGTAAAAGTGAAAATAATTTTTAAAAAAAAGGAAAGGAAAGGAAAGCAAGCAAACTTAAATAGTTGCATATATATTTAAAAAGTTCAGCAACAAATAAGCACAAGTGCTTTACATTATTTCTAGTGCGAATCTCGTCTTGTTTAGACAGGTTTTGTAAATAAACTACAGAAGTTTATAGAAGTATGAACACACACACACACACACACACACACGTGTGTATATATATAAATTATAAAAGTTTGATGATCTTACCTGTGAGCCGCAGTTTCACTGGACCATTTCTCCTCGCCCCTTGATTAGACATTCCCTTTATATTCCAGCTTGACGTGTATTTCTACCTATTTTTCTACTAAATTAGTCCCCCAACTACAGAAAACAAGGGAAACTTTTCTTAAACACTGTTTTTTTTCAGCGATTACACTCCATTAACAGCGAGTGAAGCCGCAACATTACTGTCTCCGGATGGGTTTTTAACAAACAAGCGCCAAACATTCAAATCAAACTTTCCAACAAATTCATCTTCTCACATCATTTATACGTGTTTCCTAAAAAATAAAAATAAAAAAAGCACATTTTAAAAAAACATCCGGAAAAGCTTAAACTTTGTAGAAATGTTATTTAATCCCGTTCCATGGGAAATCATCGCTGTTCTGGGACAAACCAGTTTATTTTCGTTCGGAGTGAAAGTTGTGGGCAGCCAAAATCTATTTAACCTGGAACAGAATTCCAAATAGTCATGTAGGGCACTAAGTGTGTAGCAGAACTGTATTAATTCGTACCCTAAAACAGTGCACAAGTGTAGGAAGCCATGAGACATTTGAACTACATCCTGTTTCTGTCTTCAAAATGACCGACAGCGACATCGTACGGACAAACTGAGAAACAGCAGCCTGAGTTTGGAAATCCAGTTAGAGATTAAATGGAGGCTGGTGCACCAGAAAAGGGGGGATGGGGGTTAGACAAACTGAAAAATAAGCAACGAATATGTAATAAATATGCAATAAATGTACCACGAATAAGTGAATTTGAGTTCAGTGTGGGTTATTAAGTAATAAAGTTAATCATTCAACTAATTCAGCTATTTATATCAATCTGATTAGGAGATGTAGGCTGTGATATTAATGCCGTCCACTAGAGGGAGACAGAAAACAAACAGAAAACAATAAAAGGCATGACTTTATGCAAAAAAAATTAAATAAATAATATTGATTCGATCACAACAAAAGTTGGAGGGTTTAGAACAAGCCAACTGATGGTCACCCTCAAACGTTTTTGAAACTTTACAGACTTTCACTTTGTTGTTTGACAACCGCGCACACACATATAATCAAAATACAGCTTACATTTTCAATAATTAATAATATGACTAACAGTGGAATAGTACGACGAAATGCTTTTATTTTGTTATGAATTTGCAATACATATTTAGGTTATTGTTAGCACCATAAGTAGCGTTTTTCTCTGGGGGTAGCTGTGCCCCAGCGCCCCCTTTTGACCAGCCACCACTTTTTTATATCATTCTAAACTAATATCATGCTGCTGCTTCTACTCTTACCAATGCCAATTTTGTGAATAAGAAAATTAACAAACACATAAATACAACTTGACATTGACAAATACAAAAGTTGGTGTGTGTTTATGTATGTGTGCCATGATAGGTAGGCGGATAGATGGAGATAACATTTTTGGTGTGTAATCATTAAATCTATGTTTATTAATTAATCCGCCTTTAGTTGCCACTTTTAATTTGCTAGGATTATTGTGGATCCTATCTGGTAGGAATGGCTCTCTGAATGAGACGCTGGACACCATGAAAACACACTATCACACACTCAGTCCGACACTGCATTGTAAATATTTTACCATATCTATTAATAAGAAAACATTAAATTAAAAAGCATTTAAGGCACTTGTATATATCAAATAGTTAAACTTTATTCACAGGTCTTATTGTAAAAAGGAACAGTGGGTGGTGGTGAGTTTAAGTAACTAGAAGTGCTTATCAGCGATCTGGAAGGTTACCAGCATTTTGGAGGTTAAATCCATCAGTAGTTGCTTCAGGATGAATTGTCTTCTCTATCCTGATAAATTAGATTATTAACATATTATTTATAATGTGATTATTATTATATAAGCATTAATATTAATATAATTACACTCATTACGTTTTCTGACCGTTATAATAGTGCCAGAGTACTGTGTCATTACTCTGTATTACAAGTTGATATGTCAGTTTTAAATGTAGTTTTTCCCTTTAGCATTCTTCCATTTTTCTACAAAATTTCAAGAATTAGTTGTCATATTAAACATTTGTGCACTACACTTTACTGTTGCTTTACATCACACCACTTAGATTCTATTATTCTACTTGTAACAAACATAATTGCACATCATGCTTCAGACAGCACATGCAAACCGGTAAATAAATCTCTAATATGGGTGGCACTTAAAACTGAAAATGCTTTCGGATTGTAATTGATAGCTTTAAACGTTGGGCGGGACATGTTAGACAATACAAGCTGCCATTTCGCACAGACTTTCTGACGGTAGCCCAAAGTACCATTCTAATAAACCTTATTTTCTCTCTTAATTATTTCTATAAAGGAGTGAACCGTTTTTTGTATTTCACTAATGTAGTAGTTGTAAATTTGACAAATCTTAAAAAATTTTGTACTGTTTCGGCTGTTGTAAGGGTTACCGTGAGAATTACTCTACCAGGACACCAGAGGGCAACCTAGTCGTGTGAGTCTCCAATAGTTTCCTCATTGTGTTTAAATGTTGCTTGTTTCCCCTATTTAGTTTTCACACTGTTGCAGTATGTCTTTGTCTACGTCTCTGCTCAGTCTTTAGTTTTATTTGGTATTAGAAGCGGCTTTAAATGAATAAAGTTCTGCTTTTGTTCATACACGTGCACAGTGATCACCTTCATCCATCACCTTCAATTTCAAGACGCCAGTAGACTACATCTAAAATAATTAAGCAGTAACCTGTGATTCAAAATAATCAGCTATAAACTGAAATACCTCCATTGAGTAATAATCTTCAATAATTTTGATGGCAGCTTTGTAGACCATCTCATTCTTGTGTGTCTGGAGTACCTCTAACTTGGCCAGACCTCCGCATTCCTCGATCATCAGACTCATCTTCTGTGTCTCGCCCACCTCCTCTGCAGCCTGCAGGTTAGCAGAGCACAATAAACTACAGACAGACTGGAGGAACCTACACAACATAATCCCTATTTTAAACTGCATTGAAGCTGACTTCATCGCATATAAAAAGTTACACATTCTCAAGGGCTTGAAAGTTTTTCCAAACAAACTGGATTGTAAATTAAAAATAATTTAGTTATAAATTTGTTTATATCGAGATTGATAAAAGAGGGTTATAAATGTTGGAAATAACAGAATTAGAACTTTTCACCTTTGTAGCACAGTAAAATAATAGTAGCTTTTTTATTTAATGTCTGTTTTACGCCAATAGCCAATTTCTTCAGCTTTGCTCTGTGAATTTAATTTAATCCAATGTGTCCATGTGACTTTCTGGGGCGGGTTAAACATGCCACTGTGGTACCAGTGACCAGTTTCCTGCCCCTGATCATGCTTTTGAATAGTGCTCTGTTTGATTGGAATCTGCTCTGCTGGGCATGTTCTCATGTACGGTCTGGGGATCCATGAAAGTATGGAGCTTCAGAGGAGCATCGAGGATGGATTGGGACTCACTCTGCTCCACTGACTCAAGGCTACAGTTTACATTGCATTTGATCACCATTACCATAAGCTGTAATAAACAGACATTCAGTATCACTTGATGAGGATGGGTTCCCTCTTGAGTCTTTCTTTCAACTTCACCTCAGGGAGTTTTCCCTGCCACAGTCGCCACCTTCTTGCTCATACGGGACAAACCTACGCTTTTTCATTCTTACTGCATTCTTTATAAAGCTGCATTAAGACAATGTCCATTGTTAAAAGCGCTATACAAATAACATTTTTCAACATTTTCAGGTTTACCATAAAAAGATTCTGGATGATATCCAGGATCGCTAAGATGGTCATGCTGTCCATGGCTAACAGGATGTCCAGGAGAGGTCCGAGCACTCCACACTGAACCAGGTAGGCGAGCTGCTGCACCGTCCCTCCTCTGGTGTAATTACTGATGGCCCTCACAGCTTCTTTTTGGGTTTTATAGTACCCCTGTGACAAAAGAAATATACTCCACCTTAAAATTTAAATCTGATTTAAAAACAACTTCAAACCAATTAAATTTCAGAATTTCAAAAAGTGTTAATTAATTCCTTCTTATTCGAATGATATATTATTGCTTACAGTATATTCTAATAAATTATTGATTTTATTGACATTTTTACAGCATTTACAGCAAATCAAAAAGTCTAATAAAATAAATGTAGATAAACGGAGTTAGAGCTGATTAATAATTAGTACATTTTGATATTTGAGTCACAGATAAGTCTGTCTGTCTGTCTGTCTGTCTATCTTTACAATAACAGCATGGGCAGCTGACCTGCTGCAGGACCTCCACCAGCAAGGGCACCAAGCCTGCATCAACCACCTCCTGGATTTGTGATTCTTTTCCGGCTGTAATGTTGGAGATTATCCACGTCGCCTCCTTCCTGATGTCGCTCTTTGGGTGACGCAGCAGACTGGGGAACAGTTCCAGCACCCTGGAGTTCAGAATCTGCTGAGTCTGCTCGTCCGTCCCTGACACAATGTTCCCCAACACACACAGTGATTGAGTCTGTGAAATAAAGAGTTACAAAACACATTGCAGAGGAATACACCTTTCATCAGAATTTATTGCATATAATAATAATAATAATAATAATAATAATAATGCCAGGATAAGGGTAGTGTCAGTCTAAACCCTCTTAGATCTCCAGGGAACTGTACTGATTCTTTTTTGCATTGTTTTTGTGTGATGGAAGTTCAAGTTTCTGACCATGATGCTGGTGTCTGGGCAGACGAGCAGCTGTACAAGTCGGGGTAGGACACCAGTCTGCAGCACCAACTCCATGCGCTCGTTTAAGCCGTCGGTGAGGAAATAGAAGGCCCTGCATGTGTTGGACAACACCTCAGAGTCATCATGTTGCAGAAGACGCAGCAGAGCCGGCAGCATCGCTTTCACGGCAGTCACAGGAGGAGGTGGGTTTTTAAACCGGCATAGATTAGACAGACTCCACGCCAGCTTTCTCAGATAGTCTGTCTACAATCAAGAAGGAAGAGAGGGTTGAAAATTTCCAAATGATTGGATAAAAGGCATTGTTTCATGCGCAGCAATGCAAAACAGCTTAAGAGCGTTGCTATAAGAATTAATAATAAAGGAAACGTCGGTACATGTTTTCCGGTTCAAGCACGCCAACCAAACAGATTTAAGAACTGTATTGTATATGTATTTATTTGTAATAAATATTTGAGTGACAGACTGATGATGCAACTTTCAAGATGCATCCTAAATTCTAAACTTGTGGATAGATTAGATCAGATTCCATTTTTTGCCATTGCACATGGTTATAAGTAAAAAAAAATGCATCTAAACAGAAGTGCAAAATAGCCGTGCGATATAAACATATGTACAGATATTGTCAGGACTCGGTGAGGCTTGCCGGGTGCGTTGCACTGCTGGGCCACCTGATGGCAACAATGAGTCTTTGTGCTTAATGTTGATGTTGTCTTGTCATTGATGGTTCAGGTGTTTTTCATTTATGTTAATATTTAGTTTAGCATATATATATATGTCGCCTTCTTCGTAAAATATTTTTTTACCAACACATTTTGGACACACATTTGGACATATGGATATTTTTTTTAAAACCATGATAACATAACAACAACTACTGTTGATGTGAAAGTGCATGACTCTACGATCAGAAAAGAAACGACACAAGTTTAACTTTTATCGGAGGTGTGCAAGGCGAAAATCTTTGCTCTCTAAGAAAAACAAGAAAGCCGGACTGAAGTTTGCCAAAGAGAACATGGACAAAGGCTGAGACATCTGGAATAATGTTCTTTGAAAAGACAAGCCTTAAATTGAATTCTTTGGACACTGCAACAGAGGACATATTTGGCTTAAATCAAATACAGCGTTCCAGAAAAATAGCTTGTCCCAACAGTGAAACATGGAGGTGGAAGTGTCCTGGTTTGGGGATGATTTGCTGCAGCAGGACCTGCTCAGCTCACCACTATAGAATCCACCATGAATTCTAAAACATCTTACAGCTGAAAGAATTCTGCATTGATTAATTTTGGTTGGTTACCTGCAATTAGGTCACTTTCTTTTCCAGAGAAAAATGGAAACAAGATTAACCACTGATATGTTAACATTTCTAAAAAATTTTAAAGAAAAAAAAGTGTATTTTGATCTACATACATACTTACTCTGAAATTAGACAGTTCCCCATACAACAGCGGTTGGATCAGGTGCTTAATGGTTCCATTTTGGATGACCATGTCCCTGTGTTTCGTACTATCACCTTAAAAAACATATCAATGTTAAACTCGGTCCAAAACCATGTGGCTTAAATGTTTACCGCTATGTTTTTTCACCTGCGATATTGCCAATGGCACAGATAGCCTGCTGGCGGGTGTCATAATGACCACTGATGATGATTCTGGTTAAAGCTGGAATGCCTCCAGCGTCCACCACGGCTTTTGTTTGATCTAAGGTGCCTGCGGTGATGTTAGCGAGAGCCCAGGTGGCCTCATGTTTGATGTAAGCACAATCTTTGCTTAAGAGAAGGTTCACTAATGAAGTGACCAGACCAGCTTCCACTACCGCGTCGATAGCAGATTGTTTTTCTTCACTCAGCAACCTTCTATTAGGGGGAAACCATTAAGAAAAATTGGCTGAATTTAATTCCTCCTTGGGAATTAAAATCAGCATAAAATAGACCTTAAAAGGAAGTTGGCTATAGTGTTAGTGTTGGTATTTAACACAAAAACCTGATAAAAGCCAAAAAGAGCCAATTAAAAAATGAGTATTAAGAGAATTGTATTAATGCGACCTTGTTGGCCTGAAATATGAATGAAAACATCTGGATGTAGTGTCTTTTACCTCAGCGCCTCTATGGCATGACACTGTTCAACCGAAAAGGTTTTATCACTGTTTATGCCCTCAATGATCCTCTTCAAACTCCAATCATGGGATGGCTGCCGAGTATAAAAGAAATACTATAAGTGCTCCTGTGTCTTTGCAGTGATTAAATGGTGGTGTACTAGAATAGTGTCTTAACCTGCTTAAATATTTAGCAGAGTTGCACCAAACCAAACCAGTATCAGAACCGACACTGGAATGAGCCTTTGCGCTTATGTTATGAAACAGAGAAATGATTTGCTACAGAAATTGAATTCAACTCTTTACTATTTCAAGCACCTTTAGAAAATCTTCTTGCTTTATGTAACATGATCTAGTACGCAAACACTTATGGCTTCAGTTACTCCCGCAAATCAGTTTACCGCGTCATCTGCCACTTTTTTGAGCATGAAATTAGCTACTTTCTCCTAAAAAAAGCCGTGTTACCCATGTGCTGTGGTCTGTGTTCTGCAAATCCGATATATTGCTTATGTTTCTCTTTTTTAAAATCTGCTCATCTCTCTTGGTTTTTCTGAGCTCCACACTGATTTCCAACCTCTTTCTCCTCAGCTCCTGCACAGAGAAAATAGAAGTTGTCAGAACTAGATTGAATTTAAAGATGATGAGGAGGAATAAAACACTTCACTTACGCTTGCCCCCTTTCCTTTATTTTTAAAGAGGTTCAAACGGTAGGTGACCATATCAGCGTTAAACATTTCCTCCTGTACGTAAAAAACACATCAAATGTCACTGAGTGGTTATAACACTGTTATATAATGAAATGATTTATTACAGGTTATGGGTATGGATTTACTAAGAAATAGAAGAGGTAAAATGTAAGAAGTTATAACATGTGAGAGCCATGTTATTAACGTCACAGTTTAAAAAATGTTTCAAATAAATAAGATCAACTATAATAGTATATCAGTAAAATCCTGCAATAACTTATAAAACAATAGTTTAACAATTGGGTTTAAAAGGTAAGAATGCTAAAAAAAATTGTGCACAAAAATGCTAGTTGGGAATTTGGTCCTGGTTTTGACTGTTCACTTTTAATCAAACGCTTATTAAAGCTGCAACTTTCCGGCGTGTTGTCATAACCACTCTCTTCCACCAGAGGGCGTCACAAAAGGCCGACAAATGACATTATGCTTTTATTTTATGCGAAAAGGCAAAAGCATTAAACCTTCGTATTGTCCTCCAATTTAGCATGCAACGTTGTCCTTCTGATTTAATTGTTTTTCTTTTCAATTTAATAATAATTTAAACTTTAATAAGTTTAAAATAATTAAATCAAAACGCATCACCCAATTCTAACTTACACCGTGTTCATTTTGAGCGATGACATAAAACCATAATTATATTAGAAAAAAAGGTTTAATTACAACTTTTATGAACAGCTATTCAGTAATATAACCAATAATTATTATCAGTTTCGATTTTAAAACTTTTTAACACTACATTATAATTTATGTAAAATGTTACCCTTTAAACACGCGCTTTTAAATTAAAATACTATTAAACAATTAAACAATTGTAAAATAAACATCCTACTGCCCCAACTCCACATCTGTACCATTCAGACGTCGTGTTCAATACAGATGTTCCTTGCAGCAGTTTTCCCAACACCTGGTTTCTTTCGGATGATTTTGTCGACGCTCGATGCTGATTGGACAGTCGATAATAAGCAAGGCGCTCATTGGTTGGTCTTGAAGAAAAACAGAAAGTGTTTCCGTGGAAACGGCGTGTCATCGCGACGCTTTTCTTTATTAGAATACGCCGCACGTACAGCGACAAACGAAACGATGATTGCAAAAAAAGTGTGACATAATAGTAATAAATACAAATGTTTATATTTTTATTAATTTACCGTAATAAAAATCTTGCGGAATATCAACGGTACCGTTTGGTATGTGTTTTGTTTTAAAGACCTTGTTTCCTCAACGCGGAGCGTGATGACCCAGTGGCCTAATGGATAAGGCATCAGCCTCCGGAGCTGGGGATTGTGGGTTCGAGTCCCATCTGGGTCGGAATCATCATATCACTATTTTTTGAACTCGAGCAATAGAGAACACAGCGCGAGGGCAGCCTATTTACCGTATTAAGTAATGTTTATTAACGCTAAATGCGCTTAGATTCAGAGAAAATCTGTCCGCTTTTAATATATTTAATACCCCAAATACACATAAAAACAGTTATAATATCGCACAACACTCGTGCGCATTTCCAAAAAGCGACTTATTTCATTTATATCAGTTTATACGTTTTATTTCACTCTGAAGGACGTTATAATGCAACGAAACGTAACTCTACAGATAAGAGAGCAGTAAATGACAGTGTCCAGTAGAGGGCAGTAAATTAACACATCTAAATCATCTTATTTTTCAGACACTTGCTATTCAGAGAAAAATAATAACATATAGTATGTTATACCATGTAGTTTAAATGAATTTAATGTGAATAATATTATTAAAATACATTTTAAACTATAAAAAAATGAATTTAAAAAGTTGAGCTTATTAATAATAACATTTAAACAGCATCATCCCTGCTACAATATAACCACAACAACCTATACGTAATAATATAAACATCTGAATGATAATAAGGACAACAATAATTATTATTATATTATTAATATTATTAAATAGTTGTTATTGTTGTTGTTATTATTGTTGTCAATTAACAGCACAATTAACTAATTATTATACCTATTATATATCTATGTCCACTGAGTATAAAGATAACTATACTAATTATAATGTCATCTATACTATCAATAATAATAATAATAAAATATAAAATAGCAAAAAAAAATAAAAAAAATATAATAGCAATAATATCACCTAATAATAATAAAACAGATAAAAACTTTGCCCTTTCTCCCTTTCTCTTTCTTTTTGCTCTCTCTATTAATTAATTTATTTTTAAAAACATATTTATTTATTCAGTCACTGCTTTTTTATGATATGTGACTCTCTCTCTCTCTCTCCTTTTCTCTCTCAATCTCTCTTTCTCTCTTTCTCCTTCTTTCCTCTTTTCTCTCTCCCTCTCCCTCCCTCTCTCTCTCTCTCTCTCTCTCTCTCTCTCCCTCTCTCCTCTCCTCTCTCTCTCTCTCTCTCTCTCTCTCTCTCTCTCTCTCCCTCTCACTCGTCCCTCTCTCTCCCTCTCCTCTCTCTCTCGCTCTCTCTCTCTCTCTCTCTCTCCTCTCTCTTTCTCTCTCTGAGCTGATAGGGTGAACCCACGCTGGTCAGCTGATCATCCCAGCATCCCGCCCCATTACTCTAAAAATTCTCAGTAAAAGGATAAAAAGAAAAGCTAAAGCTGCCAGTGTCTAAGCTGCAGCGTCTCTAAGACTTTCTCTCTATCAGGAAGCTGCTTAAGCTTCATCAATATCATGGCTGGCATTTTGCTTCTCCTGTCTGTGGCTCTCGTCTTTACTGATGCTGAAGAGCATGGCGTTAATGGTAAGACTGATACTGGAACCCTGAGAGTAAATCCCTGAGCACTAGAACAAGATTACCTGTAATGACAGATCATTTAAGCAGGGCTGTGTAAAGATAAATGAGTAGATTAAAGAGATATTATTATTATTATTATTATTATTATTATTATTAATAATGTGGATTAATGTGGTTCGATAGTTATTTAGAAACAAAACAATTTGGATGTTGTCTGTTAACAGTTTGGGAAAAAGGGTAATTAGTTACTCCCAGAGAAAAAAAGGTATTTTTTTAATCATTCTCAGCTTCCTAAAAGTGTTTCTTTAAGAAAATATTTCTATTCTTTGGAATGTTTTTTAGATTTGACCATTTTTTCCATTTATTTGGGTTTCCTTTTTACTTAAAATGTATCCAAGAAATTTTCCATCTGATATTTGCTTCTTTTTTTTCTTTATTATTATTAATAATTTTTGCACCTAAGATTTGTACATAAAAGTGCACCCCATAATACATTCTACAAAAATTAAAGATTTAATATAGATTCTTTTTGACTAATGATGTTAATTAAAAAAATAAATAAACCTAAATAATTATATTTTAAATATGTAATATTACACAGCAAAATAACCTTTATTAACATTGTCAGTAAAGCCTTTATAAAATATAAATAAAGGTTAATAAAACATTTATTAACATGGTTATATGTTAACAAATAACTAAGATAATCTTTTAACAATATTCCTTATAGTCTCTAATTTTCTAAGAATTCTGACCCATTTTTATGTTCGCTCCGAACTTATTTACTGCAAATTTTACCATACAGACATTTCATTTTTAAAAACGCTTTGGAAAAGGAATGATGAGAGAGAAAAAAATATCTCAAATGCCCTTGCGTCGTTCTCATGCTCAATATCAACCTCCATCAACTAAAACGACACTATCGAAGAAATTCTGGTAGACTAACATAATTAGTCCGCTTACCAAAACCTTGATTAAGTTAATAAATATTAAAGTTTGACTACAGGAGTTATATTAATGTGTTAATTCTAATATGTTATTGTTTCTAGAGAAGATCTCATGCATGGATTTATGTAGCCTTCAGTATGTACCATCACAAACTGTACACAGATTTTAACATTATTGTGTAATTATTCACATGGTGTGGTTTTTTTCCTTGGTAAGGGTTATTGAGGTGGTTAGTTTGCATTTTTGGATAGCGTCTCCAGTGTCTCAGCTAGTTTGTAATAATAGAAGGTAAAGTTCTAACTACGTTTCGGACATAAAAAACCTCTTCAGGATAAATGTATGGCCAACATGTGAAGCTCGATTTTTGTCAGTAAAGAGAAAAAATGAGAGGAAGGACAAGATGTGTTATAATGTAAGCAATATCAGCAGCTTGTCTTTCTGAAATACCACAGGATGAAATACAACTTAATCGTTAAAATTGTAAACCATATCCTCATGGATCATTGAATAAAACACTATGTGATGTGTTGTTATTGGAAAATAATCAACATCTGGGTGGTAAAAGCAGTTCAGTGGTTTAATTATGTATTTTCCCATAACAGCACACCTCCTCATGTTTTATATCTGACTGAATAGGCTGTGCTTGTTAACTGTGGGTCTATTCACAGAGCTGTTTTCCCTGATTGGAGCGCCTCCGGTGCAAAGTGGAACGTCTGACTCTTCCAGCAACCAAACCAAAACTGGAGCCAAAGATCCTTCCCTACCAGCCAATGAGCTGCTGGAGCAAGGCAAAAAGTCTGCAGACCCGAAGCTGGCGTTGCCCCTGGGGATATGGCCCAAACATACCGACCCACTGTCCTCTCATCCTCGGCCAGGCACACACAGCAAGGGCAAGAAGGGCTCCAGGGATGAAAGGCTTTCCATCGATCATAATGAGAAACTGCGTAACGATGGGCATCCTAATAAAGACATCCCTGCTCCTGGAGTCGTACCATCGAACCGTACGCAGACACAGAAAGCAACACATGAAAGCCCGATGTCTAATAATCCTCCATCCAGTGAGTCTGAGCTAAATCACAACTCCAGATCACGCACCCGCTCACAGCAGTTATCGTCGAACACGCACAGAGAAAGCGGGAATGGTCGCATGGATCCTGAGGAGAACAGACCAGGCAAATCGAGCCTAAACAACAGTCGTCCATTCAGTCAGCACAACCGACGCTTTCCCGGTCTAATCTACCAATTCGACATCCACAAAAAAGGTGAGAGTTTTACAATTAAAGGTATAAGTGCCAAAGAGAAATTAAAGTTAATTGGCCTAATAGTCTGATTTCAATATTTGGTTTTTGTGTGGATTTAAAAGTACAAATAAAACCTTTTACAGTTTTTCTGGTCCAAAAATGTGCTTCTTTCCACCTTTGATCTTCTTGGCTTAAATCTCTCATGACTTATTATTTGTAATGTATACCATAATTGTCTGAAAAAAGTAAAGTTTTAGTCATTGTTGGAGATGCAGGTATTATTTATTTATACAAACAAGCTGCTTAAAGCTGCAGTAGGTCATTTTTAGTGACCTCTTTGGTAGAAATGTGTTATTGCAGGCAACAGGTAATTTCTAAAAATGATTGCAAGAAGCAAATCAATTTGACCTGAACGCTTAGTGTGGACCTGAACATGGAAATAGGCACGTTCAGTACTGAGCCCGGAGATGGGAACGCCGCCTTAGTGTATAAATCCCATCAATGAAGGGGAATATGAGTGTACACGTTAAAAAAAAAGCAGAAAGAAAGAGAAACAGAGAGAGAGAGAGAGAGAGAGAGAAAAAAAATCTCTCTGAGGGTGGATGGTTATTCTAATTACTCTCTCCCTCAAGCCACAAATTGCTGCTTAGCCGCCACACTTTGAATGCGCCCTTTGTGCGAAAGATCTTTGAGCCATAAGATTAGTGGAGAGAAAAAAAAAGAATCCGAAATATGCCTAAGCGAAATGGGTTACGACGCAGTGATTAAACTACAGATATCAGAAAGATAGCCCTGCACCGTCCTACGCCGGGCTGGAATGCGACGCTTTGGCTGGGATAATGGCGCGGCAATGACAGCTTGGGCGTTGGAACGGAGCTCTGTGGTTTTTCCAAGTGGTGCTCACGGTCACAGTCAGTTGAAGTCATTGTGTGGCGTCATCTTAAAATATGCCCCTTTAATTATCCACCACTTTAGAATGATTTAGATTGGCTTTTCAACATAGAGATAAGTTTAAATCTGGCATTCTGAGTTTCCTTTATTATGCTGTGATTAAGGGCTCGACGTATTTCTGCGGAAATAGACATGCAATTAAAGTGACTGATGGTCTTGTTTGTGTTGCGATACCATATACTGTCCCTTCATGTTGCTTCTCTTAGCTAACTAATCACCTGTCTTTTTCTTCCAGAGTCAGATTTTAGCCACGATGCAGTGTGTTTAAGTGAATGCAGGAAGGACAAGGACGAGACAGAGCATTTCTGCTACAGTGAATTCGGTGAGGGCAAAAACACAATCAAACTTGGGATCATAATAGCAGGTTACAGTCGATAATACAGTCATGATACAATCCATGCCTCCATTGTTAATTTCATCCATTCTTTCGGGACAATATTCAAAATTTCGATGTTTGCAAACTTAAATCCTTTTTTTTTTTTTAGAAGAGTACAAAGCAGAATGACAAAATGAAACAAAAACAGTGCAAAACTACAAAGAGAAACAAGAGAAATTGGGCATGCACAGGTTCCCTCAAGTGCTTTATGTTCATGGTAGAAATATTGCCCTTTGAATTGCACCGGTTTATTTATGTATCTCTAAACCAGCTCCTGGAAATCTGCTGATCAGAAAAGTTCAGCTCGACCCCTAGAAAACACCAGATGACATCGTCACGGTCTTGTGGAAAAAATGAAATATGATAAATAGGAAAGAAGCTCGGTATAAACTGAACTACTTTCCATCATGCACACATTTCAGATATCAGCTAATCGTGTCATGCTTTTTTGCTCCAAAACTGTGAGAATCGGGCAAAATGCAAAAAGTAATAAGTCAAGTAGGCAAAAGTAGTTAATTTTACACATCCTAAAGAAAATACACAGAATCAAAGTTCTTTATTCCTTAAAAACTAAATCTGGGGCTGTTTTCTTTCTAGCCCAGACTGTACTTTTACACCGCCTTTACAACAGTAACAGATGCATTGGCTGTTTTGAACTGATTTTTATTTGGGCTAATATTATTATTATTATATTTTTTGCAGTCGCTGTGTTATAAATGTAAACAACATGGGATATTTTTTAAACCTTTTCTTTTACACTTTTGTTCACCTTTATTTATTAAAAAAGGTACATAGACTAAGCACATACTGTATTAAAGGGAGAAGCAAAAATTATAGTAATTTTTTCCTGTCAAACTTTAAAGAAAAGTTTAGCTCTGAACTGCCTCAACACATCTGTCTGTAGGCCGGGAGGATACCTAGCAAGACTTTGATTATCTAGTTTAGGTGTGTTTGATTAGGGTTGGAGCTAAACTCACCAGGACTGAGTTTGGTGACCCTTGAAACACAAATTGTAGGTAAGCATTCCAGACTTAAAATATATGTGAGTGTAAGAAAGATTCATGTCCATCCCATGTATATAACTTCATCAAAAGTGGTAGTGCAGTTCTTAAGTTGTTGGCCTGGTAATTGGTTCAATTCCCAGCAACACCAAGATGCCACTGCTGGACCCCCGGGCAAAGCCCTTAACCTCTTAACTGCTCATCTGCTGTAAATGTAAATCATATGCTAAATATAAATCAGCATGAACATTTTATGCTGGCAAAGAACTGAAAAATAGCTACAGCTGCAACATTATAAACATCCTTCATTAAAAGATAAAATACCCTGTGTCCTGTAGAGCTGAAGGTACAGTACATAATTATAAACCTGATTAGATTTTTCACACTGGACTCCTGAGCCTGTTTTAAAGTATGATGACAATCAGAGTGTGTGTGTGTGTGTGTGTACTGACACAACTTTCTATTTACTTTCTTTTGTTCTCAGCCGTCAACGGCATTGTGCATGACATCGATATCATTCGTCGAGGTATTAGGGTGGTAACTCTGCTGGTGAGCAACGATGGTTTCTACAAGATGGGCCGACTTTTCATCACTCCAGACACTTTCTTCTTCAAGGTGAACATCCTGGTCTTGGATACCTACAAGTGTACCAAACCTTGTCCTGACCTTAAACTGGGTGAGTTCTGATATAAATCCCATTGGACACAGTCTGATTAATCTGACATTAGTTCCATCACGACTGTCCTGCTTACATCTTCTACATTTATTTGGAACAGATTTGCAGAAGTCATAGACATGATTAAAAAATGTCCATGAGGGGGTTGTTTGTTACAGGATGTCCTTTTTTTTAAGACCTCTGTGGATTAAGCCCGTTTTAATACTCTGGGCTTTTGGCAAATTTTCAGCTTCCTGTGTTTTAAGCCTTGACCTGCGGCATCTGTGAAGGTTTTCAGATCAACACAAATGAATGCAGAAACTGGTGTAAAATGAGTTTTTTGATTGACAGTCCTTATGTGCAAACCTTGATACTTTGGCAGATTAGCAGTTCAAGCTAATAAACACCACAAATAAGAGCGAACTAGATGTCAATAAGGACATTGGACCAGTCCTGCTAATTTGTCTAGCGATATGTGTGAATGGTAATCTGTTGCTTTGCCAGTTGCCAGCAGGAACACATTATGATACATTATATATATTATACATCTGAGTTTACTAAACCACACTGCTTGCAACAAAACTATGTCTTCCAGGTAGCAGATACATTGTCATGGGTCACATCTACCATCGAAGGCGCCATCTTCCATCCAGTCTCTTCACCATCCTCGGGGGCAAACTAAAACCTGGAGACGGGGTCCTACGCAGCACCAGCTACGTCAAGCGCTACAACAAGAGAAAACACCAGAAAGTTCAAGAAGCCATGCGTTCAAGGTGCAGATGAAGGGAAACATGTTCAGCTCGCTACCGACACCCGCTGCACGGGAGGACTAACTACGGCTTATGTAAATAAAAAAAATAAAAAAAGAACAAGCTTCTAATCTCGCAGTATTATCGGAGGAGATAGACAGGAAGACAAATGCGTCTCTGTCCACCCTGCCCAAGCGTCCGAGTGTAATAGATCAATCCACTCCAAGTGAGGATATTTTGCTTGCTGTACAATGCTTGCCTTTTTGCTTGTCCTCTTTTATGAAAGACTCCAGGGAAATCCGCTGGATTCCATCCACTGCTGGAGGATCTGATTCATGTCTGAAACATGAACCACGAACCGGCTAAATATTTCCTCAGAGAAACATTCAGGAAAAAAAGTAATAAAACCGTTGTTTTAATGTGTTTATCTACCGTATACACCCTGCCCCTTTATTGAGATACACACAACTGTGCTGTGTTTTCAGCGGACATTTCCACCTCATAAACACACAGATTCACCGGAAACGTCAGAAATGTTGTGAAATAACCTTCCCGATTCCTCAATCGATGTGCATCTACATGGCATCAGCATCTTCTAAGCAGTTGTATTATTTTTTTTCATATTTCCTAAACCTTGTGTCATGCACGAAGCAGTTTTTCTAGTATGTTCAACATTTTTTAGATACTGCACTTTTTTATCCACTGACCTGTATGCAGGTTCAAAAATTTTATGTTCCATATTTTTCCATTTCGGAAACTTGTGTTATTACCTTCGTTATCGTCTATTTATTTTCCCATTTCTGCTGTTTGAGCAGCACCGAACAAGAGCACAAATTACCCACACAGAGCTCCTATTTATTTTTCATTTGTATTTGTCCTTTAAATGATATCAAAATGCGAGAAATGTGCTGTTAGAAATGTGCTCTTTTGTTAGCTTAAAAGATCAAATGAAAAAATCCAAAAATTTAACCACGATGCTCTTCCGTTAGGTTACTTTCTGTACTTTGGAAAACTTTTGTAAGAAAGACTGCCAAAAGAGAAGTGCGGTGTGAACTCCTTCGTGTTGAGCCCTAATCGGATAGTAATCTGATCCTCGGCGCACCTGGTTACATGAAAGAGGGCGGTTCTGTTTAGGGTCCTGCAAGCAAAAACATGGGCCAGGGCCTCAGGGAACAGACGTTCCAGGAGCCGTAATGAAACGCCACCTATGGCGAATGCTTGCCCGCGCACACACACACACACACACACACACACACACACACACATAGGCTTTTGGCTCAGGCTCAAAGGAAAGTAGAAGGGGCGAGGCACGGGTAGGAAAGAAGAGGAGCTTTATGGGCATGTTGGGTAAAAGACAAGGAAGGATTTTAAGAAATTGGTTCCTTTAAGCTCCTGTCCATGAGTCAAAAGCGTAACTGAAGAGTAAACAAGGAATACTTTCATATGCACTGCTGATACACATTTGGTCATTTTGAAATGTTTTAATAAATAAAAAGCATATTTTTTTCTACGTGGTGTTTTTGTTTCCTGATTTCTTAAGGAACTGATTATTATTGGATTATTATAAGAATTATATTTTAGAAAGAACTCACACTATTTACTTTAAATATTATTCTTATATAACACACTTGATATTTAGAGGTGTAGCAATCGGACAGGCAGATTTTGTTTCTGAATACATACTGATGTGGGCAGTGGGGGCCCCTATAATTGTCATCATTTTTCATAGCAATAGCAGTTGCCCTGCCCCTGACAGCTAAACAGTTAAACAATCAGAAATGTCATTATTAATAAAACATGGAGTAATATATCTGTATCCCCCCTAAGGGACCCCCTCTCACTTTATGATGAATGTCCTTATTTTTTATAATGGAAAGGACTTATCAGCCAGGAGCAGAAAAAAGCAAGAAGAAGAGGAAAAGAAAAAAACATGACAGCGGTGAGTGATGGAGAGGTGGATGTGATTTTGCCAATTAGGATATGATTCTGGATTAACGTCCCAACATTTCAATCAACCAGTTATATTCATAAGATGTCATCAGTGTGTTTCCACAAAACCCACCTCGATTTCCTGTTGTATCTTTCCCTTCTTTTGTCCACAAACAAACTGAAAACTTCAACTGAGTAAATGCTGATAAACAGTTTATTGGCTGAGACTGGAAATTCATTCATTTTGGAAAAATTGACTGACAATAACGAATCCTGGATTAACATTGGATCACAATATAAAATAGACAAACTATATTTAAATTATTCATGATAATCCAGAGACGACATCAGTGAATTTAGACTGTATTGTTTTGTATTAATAATCCAAAATGAACATTAATGAATTTAGACAGTAAATCATAAACAATCACTAACGAAAATCTGAATGTAAAATGTTCTGAAAAGGTGAACCTGTAGAACCGCAATAGGGCAACATTATTACTATAAAACTGGGCTTAACGTTTATTTAATTAAATCACAACCTTTCTAAAATTCAAGCCAGTTCTTTATTACCATAAATTTGAAAAAAAAAACCAACCAAATCTATAAATTTACTTTACATTCATGCATGGACACCAAAAATTTTTTTACTGCACACACACACACACTATTTTTGATCCTGAAGGTGAGGGAAATGTTCACACCTTAACTAAACTGTACACACATGTTGTATACAATTGTTAAGCACAGCATGTGATATATTACATATGTCATTTAAGTATTTCATGTGTTTTTTCATTTAATAAACACATTTGCATGTATAATATTAGTTCTTGGTTTACACCGAGGAAAGGATTTTAGTTAAAAGATTGTTATGATTGTTTAATGGAAATGTTGATCCAGAAGCACATCCTGCTTGGCAAAATCATGTCCACCATGATGGAAATAAGATAAATGTAAGAATAATTATATCACGAATGTTTTTGTTGTTAATTCCATCTTATTTCCATTTAATTAGTTGCAAGATTTACTGGTTATAGTATAATTACTAAAAGTGTTACTGGAAAACAGCTCCGTCGGATTGCACTTAGCAGCAGCGTCTATTATGTAATGTTTAGCAGGTGACAATCCGTTACTGTAAATATAAAGATTCCACCGTATCTTCAAGATTGTATTGTACAGTTGCACATTGTTTTTAAAAATAAACAATTTATGATCTATTATATGTGGGTTTTTTAACTTTTTGTCTGCTGTTTTAATATATATCTGCGTGACAAATATATATATTATTATATTATAATATATTATATTATTATTTTAGAATAGTCTATTAATTAATCATCTTATTATTTATTAATTATTATGTCTGGGGCCCCCAACTTCATGCCTGGTTCTCATTTGCTGATCGTAAAAGCATTATTAATGTAGAGTGGTAAATCTTTCATGCCCCTTTAAATACCCTTAGAAATTATGATAAAGCGCTTTATCGTTCATATAAATATGTGGATCTGTGAATATGTAATCAACATCAACTAGTAGAAAAGTTGAAATAAGTGTGATGTCATTGGTGTCTTAGTTTGTATAGTCATATTGTTACATCATCCTCCCACAATTAAAACAGTAAAAGTGTCTTTATTCTCGTAAAAAAAACAACAACTCCAGAATCTAGGAATAGTGGTAGTTTAGTGCTTAAGGTGTTACCCTGCTAATCTGAAGATCGGGGTTTGTTTCTAAGCAGCACCATGATGCTCAGTTGTATAAAGAAGATAAATAGTTGCTCTGGATTAGGACCTCCGCCAAATGCTGCTAATGTAAATGTTAAATTATGCCCACTGCGAATATCCTGGTACGTCCCAGCTAACAAGGAACATTCCCACAAGTTTCCTTAAAAGTTGTCTAAATGTTTGGACTGAACGTTTTTAAAATGATGTTTATCGAACTTTTTCATAAAGTAATTAATAGTTAATCTACGCCAACATCTTGTGATGTTGAGAGAAAATGTTTTTAGAGCAATGTTCTCGTTATGCTCTTATGACGTTATTTGTATTTGATAAGGGAAAACTTTCTCGGAACACCACAATACAGTGTATGCTAACCGATGTTACCTAAACATAGACTAGACATTTTCCTATTTGGAACATTTTGAGCTTTCTCTAGCTTATAACCTGCTTATAACATATTTGTTATGTTCTTTTAACAACAATATTAGAAAAAAATAAATTTATTGTTAAAAAGTGAATGTTATGCTGCATTAACAAAAAAAAAACAAAACAGCTATTACCCACCCAGAAGCAGTTAACTATTAAAAAGGGGGTCATTTTTCACGCTCAGTGTATTTCACTGATTTTTTCCAGTGATAAAAAAGCATGTAGAGAATTTATTATCATTTCTTTAAACACATGCTCATGAAGTCCAAACACAGATCATTGATAAGCTCAGAACCATCATAACAACCAGTGAAAACTCATTTTAAGCCGATATGGTCTATTGTAGCGATATCCGGCGCTCGGTTCCCATGCTGAGGCGCGCAGGAAGCAGGGCCCTTCTCCCAAATGACTCACTAACATATGTTGCTCACTACATAGGGTGTTTAAGTTATTATCTCATACCCTGTTGGAGCTTAAATAGTGAGAGGGAGGCTGCGTAGGACTCAGCCAGAGACTCCTCACAGCAGGGGGACATTCCTCATGCAGAGAGATGATGTTTAAAGAAATCATGAGAACCTCTTCCTGTGTGACAGAGACACAGCCTGAAGGACAGAGACAGGGGTCACCAAACCTTCCTGCTGCCTTGTTATCCCACAATGAACACACCTGAGCCTCCCAGCTCACACGGAACATTTCCAGCACCTGCACTAATGTTCTTTAAAAGTTGTATAAATGTTGGAAAAAAACTATTCTTAAAATAACCTTCACAGAATGTTCTCATAACGTTACAAATAATTAATATACGTACGTGTAAACATATACATTCTTAAAACAATGTTCCTGGAACGTCATTATGACGGTATTTGTATTCGACAAATGTTCTTAAAATGTTTAGAGAGAACGTTCATAAAATTGCCAAAAAAAGGAGCACTCAACGTTAAGTAAACTGGACAGTTTTACGTTTTTGGAACATTTTAAATCACTTTTCCAAAACCAAAACTCTTGAAAAAAAGAACATAACAGCTCAAAACATAAATTTGTTAGCTGGGTTTACCACAGGAAAAACGATCCCTGAAGGAAAATATTGTACAGACAACTTTAAATCCTAAACTTGAATTATAACATTTTATTACATTACATTTTTGGCATTTGGCATACGCCCTTATTCACAACGACTTTCATTTTCTCATTTATTTAACTGAACTGTTGAGGGTTAAGGGCCTTGCTCAGGAGCCCAGCAGTGGCAACTTAGCTGTCATGGGAATCGAACTCACAACCTTTCGATAGGCAGTTTCAACGCATTAACCTTTGAATTTCCACTTTCCCCGTTATTATATTATATTATATTAGTAGTATATATTATAAGTATATTCAATTCATTGTGTAAGGTACGTGTACAGAGCCAATGAAATGCATTTTTTCGCATATCCCATCTTAGTAAGTTGGGGGTCAGAGCGCAGGGTCAGCTATGATACAGCGCCCCTGGAGGCAGTTAAGGGTCTTGCTCAAGGACCCAACAGTGGTTGACTTGCCGGAGGTGGGGCTTGAACCCAGGTATTTCTGGTCTTCAGATCAACAACTCAGCACCTTAACCATTTGAGCCACCCTTTTTTTTTTTTTTTGAGCCAAAAATGTGCAATTATTACTGTAATTTACAATGTATTAAAAAGTATGCTGCCATTTGAATAGGAATTATTTTATTAATTGATTACAGGTTGGCAAAATGTGACTTATCGTTAAAACCTACCTTTGTACATCCCAAAACTTTTTATTCCACACACATTAAACATTTTATTAGCTCTAAATTAACATATAGTGTTAAATGCCCCGGATACAAGTTAACTTCTGTTATCACCTACACAATATTTGACATCCTTGATATTAGATTATCTCCATCACTAACCACAATTATCACAGGTTTCTCAACCTTTTTTTCTGGTTTCCAGACAGGTACATTTTAAAGCATGAAAATTTAAACAAGCTTAAAGTTAAACATGTTAGTCAGATGGAGTCTTGTTTTGGATGGGAACCTAAACTAAAGCTTTGTACACTTGTTTTTAAGGAAAATTCTACATTTTTAGATCTGACATTTTCCTGGACTTGCCTTGCCTCTTCTCTCTTTTCTTGGCTGGCTAAATTAAAAAGTGGACTTTTTCCCCTCAACTCGGTACATTTACATTTACAGCATTTGGCAGACGCCCTTATCCAAAGCGACTTACATTTATCTCATTTGTACAACTGAGCAATTGGGGCCTTGCTCAGTGGCCCAGCAGTGGCAACTTGCTGGTGCTGGGAATCAAACCCCGATCTTCCAATTATCAGTCTAACAACTTAACCTAAACTGTGCTACAACTTCCCACAAAATTTCTGTGATATAGATGCTGGGGCTTAAACCCAGGACCGCATACTTGCAAAGCAAGCACTCTACCACTGAGCTAAATTCCCAGTCAGATTCAGGCTGTTAAAATTCTCCAGTATTTTTGTTGCATGTGTTACACTCATACTAGTATCAACACAGAATCAACCCCTCAAAACAACACATAACATTCACTGTCATTCATTAATTTATTTTATAATAGTTGATTTACTCTATTAAAAACACATTTTATTTTACATTTCTGTCATTTGGCAGACACTCTTATCCCAAGCAACTTACATTTGCCTTTTGTTATACAACTTAGCAATTGGGGGTTAAGGGCCTTGCTTAGGGGCCCAGCAGTGGCAACTTGGTGATGCTGGGGATCGAACCCCGATCTCCAATTAGCAACTGAACTCCTTAAACACAGCGCCACCACTTAAATTTCAACTTATTGTACCTTTTCTTTAAAAAAAGCATCAAAGATTAATGCTACTGTCATTATGGCCACAATATTCGGATCTTTAACACAAAAGATCATTTACTTTAAATGTAGCCTCTTAAACGACAAGATTTACAATAGACATTACAAGAAATTACTCGGATATCTTTTAAGAGTATAAAGAATTCTGGAAAAGTGAGGGGGGGGGGTAAATAATTAGAAAATACTAGTCACTTAATTTGAACAATTTCTAGTTTGCTTTATAAAATTAAATTGTTATAGTTAAATCATTAAAAAACATGACACATTTTAAAGTTTTAATGGTACAATTTAACCTACAATCAAATGCCCAAAGTTTTAAAGACTAAATTCCAGATGTAGTCTTATACTTTTCTCCTATAATAACCTTCACACCTGTGATAAGACTTTCCACTAGATTGTCATGTGACTGCAGGGATTTGATCCTTTAGTCACAATAGTATTAATAAGATCAGACACTAATGTTGGGTTTAGTCGGTGTTCCAGTTTATCCTAAAGGTGTTCAGTGGGGTTGAGTCAGAGTCAGGGTTCTGTGTACTCGGACAAGAACACACCATGTCTTCATGAAGATCAGGAGCTTTGTGCACAGGGACAATGTCATGCTGGACCAAGTGTTGCTACAGGATACGAAGATAATCTAGACAATTGGGTGCTTCCAATTCGGTGTCTATAAACATTTGGCCATATAATTTAGGATTTATAGAACCTTTTTCAGCTTCTGTAAATCCTATTTGCTGTTAGGGCTTAGTGGCAATTGCCTAAGAAGAGGGTTTGCTTATGCAAATTGCAAAAAGTTCATTTGATTTAAATTAGTTTTATAAAACTGCTTAGAAAGAGTCTATAATTAATAGTCTAATACAACTCAAGTAAAAATCTGTATTATTGCAGGAAAGCCTGTATTTGTGTTTTAAAGAAAAATCCACCAGAAAAAGTCATCATTGTCAGTAAGCAACATTTAGACACAACTCAAGATTCAGGCCCCCATTTCCCATTTCTACCCCTTAGCCCCTCCCCTTTCCCTACCACATCCTGTTTTGCGCATCCATGTCAAGGGGTAGGGGTGTCTCAATTCTCTTTTGCGTGAAGTCGTGGGGGTAGAAGGAAGGGTCAGATACCCCTTCAAACAAAGATTTTAGGACCACATTTCAAATGTAAGGGAACGACAAATTTCCCAAGATACATTAGCTACAGCCACAACATGGCTGCCCAAGCGACCAAGGAGTTGCACAAATAAGGATGTTTTTGGCATTAATAAGGAACCAGCAATTATCCTGTTTTATTATATTTAATGCTATGTTCATATTATATATATAGTTCGCTAATGTTACACTAACGCACGCGAGTCCCACAACATATTTTATCACCAGGTGAATTGGCAGAAAACCCCGTTGGTAATAAAAGTCTAGTGGCCTTGTTTTCTTAGAGGAATATTTTCATCTCTACCTCTTATCAGTCTGTTTTGATGGCCAGGGGAATATGCTAGGTGTAGGGGTATAAAACAGAATTGGGATTGGACCCAAACAGAAATCAACAGCATCCAAAGTTTTCTGATCCATTTCAAGACTCATAAGTTTTTATAGTCTATTTATTCGATTTTTAAAATGTTCTTCCTGGTCAAAGCAAAATGCATTTTCTTAATTACTTCTCAATGGAAATCACTTTGCTCAAAAAAAAAATATTAAAATACCTAAAAATAGACCATTTATATATTTAAAAAAATTATACATGTATGTATATAAACAAGTATACATCCCATTCTGGCACATAGTCTATAATACAGTTATTTTCAAACAAGTCCAGGAGCTGTGATGATGATGAGCGAAGAGAAGGTTGGCGTTTGTGATAGAGAATGTAATTATCCACCTACTGAGAGTTTACTGATCTAAACCGCTGATTAATGAGACATTGGAGAGTTGACTGGACAAAGGCAGGAACAAGCAGACAAGCAGGCTATGCAATTATGTGAGTGGCTACAATAACAACTTAAATTAGTGCTGTGTTCCATTGTACTCCAAACTTTGGGAAAATAAATTTAGACGTTAGAATAAGCAGGACTTCAGTTGATATGAATCTCTGCTGATCCCAAAGATAAATCTACTCAAAAACATACTGCAACTCTACGTTAGAGAAAAAAATGATCAAAAACATGTTTAAGTTTTTACCGATGCACTAATAAAAAAAAGGTGTAACGAGAACGAGATGGATTTTGTACACTGCACAAAGCACCAGTACCAGATCCTGTTTTTCAGTAAGCTTTGGCATGGTTTCGATACCTGCTCTCCTTCTTATTGGCACCAACAAGACCTAGCGATAGTCGCTAAAAGCAAAGAATAAAAGTAAACCTGTGTTAACTCTCACCAACATTTGTTAACCCTGGGCAACATGTGTGTCCTGGTGTATTGGGTTAACATGCTGGTACCCACGTGTGGTTGGGCTTCAGTGACCCGGGTTCGATTCCGGCTCAGTTCACCTCTGGTCCTGCCTCCCTCTCTCTCCCCCTCGCTTTGTCATATCAATAACGGCAAAATCCCCCCCCCCATCCAAAAAAACAACTTTAAAAAGTGCGTGTACATGTTTATACCACAGATTCACTGGATTTCCAAATTTGGTCAGGTGTGTTTTACCTGTTAACCTGTTTTTTCATTATACCATTTAAACAGTCTTATTCGGACAGGACAAATTTTCCAAACAACATATGAGTTAAAAATTCTTATCAGCCAACATCTGCGATTTAATATACAGATTCAGACTCAACTACCATCTCTGCGTTTATTACCGAAGTAGGAGTATCTGTGTTTTACATATGGGCGATGCAGATCATGTGTTCAGGATGTTGAAGGTTTTAAACATTTTATTTAAAAAAAAAAGAGCTTAAAAATGTTTTCACTTACGTAATAATTTACACGGTATAAAATTGAGTGCTAAAATGAAAGCATTTTTGCCTGACACTGATAACACAAGTCTTAACAGTATACGTTGTTTGGCTCTTCTTTTATATCTTTGCAGGGAACCAAAAACATCTACATTCATTATTATTGTGCAGAAAGCAGAAAACTAAATAGCAACGTGCTAACAAGAGATTGGACGCTTTAGACGTTTGGACCAGATTAGATGTCTCTAAGGTCCACAGAGTTTGCCAAAATCTAGTAGGTTATTTTTGTAGTGCTGGTGTTTAAGGTGTTGGACTGCTAATCTAAAAAAAACAAAAAAAAAAACAGGGTTTGATTCCCAAGTTACCACTGTCGGGCCCCTTAACCCCTAATTGCTTAGTTGTTTGAAAGAGATGTATGTAAGTCGCTCTGGATAAGGGCGTCTGCCAAATGCCGAACATTTAAGAATTTCCTCTAACGTCCCCGTGTAAAACTAGTCCTGTCCGAATAGGGTTAGTGGTTATTTTCCGAAAATACTAGGTCTCATTTGGGCTATATTGATCATGGTGTAGACAAGAAAAATAAAAAAACCCATTAAAAACAAATACATTTTTCCTATAATAATAAAACTTAGGTTTGTGCAGAACGTGCAAATATCTTATTAGAAGAACTTTCTACAAGAAATGTATTATTATAAAATATCCAAATTTTGAATACAATGGAACACTGCATTATAGCCCAAGTTTTGCTTTGGTACACTGCAAAAAAAAATTGACGCTCCTTTATCTTTCCTATCAGTGTTTTCTCCTCATGATGATCAGTTCCTCACATTAGCATTAGTAGCTGTAAAATGGTCCAGCCCAGATCTTGGGTCACTTCCTTGCATGAGCAGAATCTTCAGCACCACATGCCTTGGAGCACCTGAAGCTCACCTGACAGAACCAAAGTCTTGAGTACAGAATTACCAAAGTACTTATGGGTAATGTAGTTTAGGAAGCTGTGGACTTCAGTCTGTTGTTATTGGACCTGCAACCAGAATGCAAAAAAAGAAGAAACGGGTAGATAACTTATTTATTAGAAACTTAGTTTAAATGAAATAGTACAAAAAAAAGCAAGTAGGTTCTTTTAGGTTTTCTTTAGTTTTTTTAATAAAAAGAAAAAAAACACCAAAAAAACGATAGCAGCCATGATGAGTCCATCGGTTTGTCTACAGACGTTAATTCGTCTTGGAGTAAAACCCACATGAGGATGACGATGAACAGAACCCGGATTCGTTAGACAGGCAGCGTCTGTGACGTCCACACTCCTGAAGAAGCAGTCTACGGTTCTGTAAGGCTCCTTCACAAAAGGATTTAAATGCAGAGGAAGATCATGTACAAGACTCCAAACTGAGATAAACGACTACCAAATTTAGTAAATGTAACATTCTGGGATATCCACATGTAGCCAGTGATATTACAGTGTGAATGAGGTAAGCTTGCGTTCTCACCTCGTCTAGGTGACTTTAAAAATAACCAAAGTTTATTGAGCTTATTTTAGTGACCGAATAAAATGGAAACAGTATTTCATTTACAGACACATGAAATGACATGGCTGACTAAATAAAGTAAATAAATCCCAATATGAAAAAGATGCATCACACATGAAAAAGATCCTGCTCTATAATCGCTCGACAGTCCGTCTTTCATACAAAAGTTTTATTTATCTATACAAAATGTCCCCCCCCCTTTTTGTTTAAAAGAAAAACAACCGGCGCTCCATGATAGGCTAGTTTACAGCGAGACAGTCAGCCAACTCTGACGATCTTAGCCATCATAATCTGTGAATGAGAGAGAGAGAGAGAGAGAGAGAGAGAGAGAGAGAGAGAGAGAGAGAGAGCGATAGATAAAGAGAATAAGAGAGAGATAAAGAGAATAAGAGAGAGTGAGTGAGTAAGTAAGAGAGAGAGAGAGAGAGAGAGAGAGAGAGAGAGAGAGAGAGAGAGAGAGCAATAGATAAAGAGAGAGATAAAGAGAATAAGAGAGAGAGAGAGAGATAAAGAGAGAGTGAGTGAGAGAGAAAGAGGGAGGGAGAGAAAGAAAGAGTGGGAATGAGATAGAAAGAGATAAAGAGAGATAAAAAGAGCGAGAGAGAGCGAGAGCGAGAGAGAGAGAGAGGGGATGGTGTAAGTGAATGCATGCAGCACACAAGTGAAGATGATGCCAGCAATGGCAGTAACAACACGCAGAACAAACTTTTCTCTTAACAACTACGTGCTTCAGTTTCTGCAGCAAAACTTGCTAACAATGAAAATGATTTACGAAATAACGACAAAAACTAAACGTGGAAATGTGTGAAATAAATTTGGAAGAGAGAAACACTCATAACCGACATACAGAAACGAGAGAAAAAAGTGTGTGTGTGTGTGTGTGTTACCTGCTTGCTTTAAAGGCTTTAAGCTTCTGGACGAAGAAGGTCTCGAGCACCTCTGCGCACTGATAGAAGGGCGAGTCGCTGGGGTTGTAGTATCGACAGTTATCGAAGATTCGGGTCATGTCCGCTACGTACTCGGTCAGCTTACTGTAGTGACGCTTCAGCAGGCGTTCCTCCATCGTCGAGAGATCTGAAACAAATACGCCACAAATATAAAACCTCACGGACTCCCAGTGTAATCAGTGTTACTAACTTCTCTAGTTATTTAAGCAAAAGTGTGAGATCTCTGATGCTGATAAAACAAAAATCTTATGAGGGCGGGGCTTAGTTTATTTCCAAGGTCTGTTTGTGAAAGACCAACAAGACCAGAATGGCGCAGCATCCGACCAAAATATATATTAAAAAAAAATCACTAACAAAACTAAACTGTATGAAACGGCACAAATCTGCCTTCTGCCCTTTTATTCGCAAACCCGTCCACACACACACACACACACACACACACACACACACACACACACACACACACACACAAAACAAAACCGTGAAATTCAGGCTTTAGGGTTAACTGAAATATATAGAAGTATATATATATATATTTATATAATAAAATATATCTCCTTCTCCCTCCCCTTCCCTTTCTCTCTCTCTCTCTCTGATGGTCTTTGGTATGTTGAGTCATTAAGCATCTGTTTGTTGGTCAGCGTTTTCACAGGTCAGTGATCGACACAGATGGACTGCTTTTAACTCATTCAGGATGGAGGCTTTCATCTGTGACTGAAACAAAGGCAACGCTTCCCTCATCATGGAGTAAACAGTAAGAATGTTTCCGAGTTACCGTAAAGGGGCTTAATTGTCACATAGACTCTAAAGCACAGTAAAGTTTGTTTCTTTGCATATCCTATCTTAGTACGTTGGGGTCCAGAGCACAGGGTCAGCTGTGATACAACGCCACTGGAGCAGGAAGGCTTAATGGTCTTGCTCAGGGAGCCAACAGTGGCAGACTGGCAGCGAAGGGGCTTGAACCCAGATCTCCCAAACAACAGCACAGAGCCTTAACCATTAGAGCCACCACTGCCCCAGATTTAGGCACATTCCAAAGGTTTCCAAGTTTTGGTGTTGATATTAATAAAATTCTGATATTTCCTATAACTACATGTCCTTAAATGCTTTCTAGTTTTACTAGTTAATAACATTGGTTATGTAGCTAAAACACAAAAGGTTTTAATAACTGCCATGTTTCAGCTGAGTGAATATATTTATTTTATTAAAAAATATCCTGTAGCTTCTTACCCATAGGCTCCTTTATCACTCCATAGTAATCAGGGGCATCTTCAGGGTCCACCGGCTCCAGGAAGGGCCACGCCATTTTATGAGCCTAGAGACAAATACAACAAAAAGCGCACACACGGTCAAGTCCAGTGTATTGGAAGCAGCTGCTTCAACATTGGAGAAAATTCAAGCCTTTTCCTTCCTCACTAGGAGGCACGGGAGTAAGAATGAAAGAAGCACCGAGAACGAAGGGATGAAAAAAGCGAAAAAGAAAGACAACACCCGCTTCTGGGAAGCATTCCAAAGTTCAGGTTGATCAGATAAGAAAACAGTACCAGATTTGTTTTCCTCTCCTATAAAGAAGAAAGAGACAGACGAGAGAAGTGGGAAAGAAAAGGAAGCAGTGAGGGAGAGAGAAAGAAAGAGAGAGAGAGACTTGGAAATGAAGCAAACCTGAAGTGAGCGGAGAATCCTTCGTAATCCCTCGTAGTCTTTCTCTGTGAGAGGTGTGAGCACAGTCATTTCGTCCTCTGTGGATTGACACTGAGGGCAGATGTACTCGTCAATATACGTCGCCTCGCTCTGCAGGATGCCCACGCAGCGGCCATGGTACCAGTTCTGACAGCGGTCACAACCGATGTAGAACCTGACATCAACCAGAGCAGTTACAGAACCTTAGAGCTGATAGATGTCTTAGTGTTTAGTCAGGTCTGTATTTTATTTCTAACAAACTATGTTCAAACGCCAATTGAATTAATTGCATGACTAGATCGCATATAAGTCAATAGAGGTAAATACGAAATGCACAACGAATCTAAAATATGTCGCAGGCATCCATACCCTGGACCCCAAGCACAAATCTTACTTTATTTTTGTACTAAACCATAGATCAAATCCAAACTTTGGAAAACACAGAGTTTTTTTTCCCTGATTGAACTCTGTGTGTTCTTTAACCTTAGATGAACCTTAGATCACCCAATGAGAGGTAGTTCCTCAGCCCCAGGTTACTATATTCATATGATTCTAAACACAACTGGGGTGTGTATTTCCACATTCACACAAACTCACTGGGCTTCATCGTAAGGAGTTCTGCAGATGCAGTAAAGCTCGTCTGTGGTTCCTTCTTGCGTCTGTTTACACTCTGTACAGATGTAGTCGTCCATCTTTTTAGCCTCTTTCTCTGTAATGCCCACACAGTCACCGTGGTACCAGTTCGTGCACAGATCACAGCCTATATAAAACCTACAAGGGCATCAAGAAGGATAAAGATTTAGAGTGTGTGATGACATCATCAGTAGATTAGAATATATAGAATATAAATGATAAACTCCACAGGTGTGCTCGGGTGGTAGAAGTCAAATCTTACTTGGTCTCGTCGTATGGCGTTTTGCAGATGCAGTACAACTTTGTGTCCTTCTTGCTTTCTCTTGAGGTAGTTGTGATCATCTTTTTCCTCGATTTGGACGCAATCTCTTCTTCATGCTTGCGTTTGCAAGCTGTTGGTAATGACTTGCTCGTGACTTGGGCATCTACGGTGACGGCTTGAGCTTGTTCTCTTTCCTGACAGATCTCTAAATCTCGCTTCAACTCGTCCTGCACAAACATAAACAGATATCAGTTCAGACCACATCTATACAGGCGGCGAGGTCTTGCACTGGCAGACTTCTCATCTCATGCTTACCTGCACCTCCAGATGCAGCTGTCTGTCCAGCAGTGCTCTCTTCTTCATGATCTCGGCTTTAAGCTGCTCTTTGTGTTTGAAGAGCAGGGCCGAGAGCTTGACGGCCATCTGCTTGCTGTGTTTCTGCGCTACGGTCTCCTCACGTTTTCGCTTCCTCGTTTCCTGTCTCTCCTCTTTGTCAATCTTGTCGAGGATGAACTTCATCACCTGGTTACAGACGATCATCCTGGAACACAAGTTTTAAACCAAACCTATTTACGCCTAAACAATCAATAGAAAATTTTTTTTAAATGTTTGTCTTATTGTCGCCATCTCTGTTTGGAACCTGCAATTGCAGTTATTTGCGGAGTTTCCTTTTTTTGTTTTACTGCATCCTCAGGGCGGATAAATCTAATGTTTCCTGCTGTGTGTGTAGGCTGTCTGTGTGAATAGTGCATTTGGAATCCATAGTCTTGTATGAAATATGACTCCAAAAAAAAAAAAAAATTCACGGAGAATGGCATTTAAACAAGTAAATACCATGTCTGCCACTTTTGATGAGACAAAATCATTACAATAAACCTCGCTATCGGCAATGATTATATCTAACGATCACATCATGCTTATTATTGTTATTCTCATATCGGTAATCTTAACAACATCTGCATTGTGTGATTGTGTTTAGTGTGCATTAGAATTAGTGTGTGCATACGATACAGCCGGGTCTACTTCTTTCTATTTTACGGATGAGATGTAATGACACAAAGGCAAACAGAGCTTAGTCACCGCAAAAAAATAGTGGCCATTTAAATAACGTAACGTACCTGCTCAATAATTAATTTTGGATAATTTTTAACCAAAAACAATAAAGTTACAGCCTGCAGCTTTAATTGGTCTGATTCGGCTTTCATTTACAACATTTGGCAGACGTCCTTATTCAGAGCGACTAACATTTATCTTCTCTTTACAACTGAGCGATTATGGGTTAAGGGCCCTGCTCAGGGGTCCAGCGGTGGTAACTTTGTGGTGCTGGGAATCCATTCCTGATCTTTAAATTATCAGTCCAACACATTAAGCTACTATTTCCACAATAAACAAAGAAAGTGACATGATGTAAAAATTATCTTCTATAATTCTTTTCTTATCTCAAATTTATTTGATTAGATATGATGCTTTTGTGTGCCCAACGATGGTTTAATTACTTTGATCGTCTTTAGTGTCCTTAACAGATAGAGAAGAGTCTTGTCTTCAGAAAGAAATGTAATCTTATGTCTGATTTAGTACATGTGTTGGAATGATTTGAAAAGGAAATGTGATGCAAACAAAATGTAAGAGAATGTAATTTAGTTGATTTATTTTTGTCCTGAACTTTTGGTACCTTTTAAGTTTACGATCTTCGTCGGTTATAACGCACTCTAATGCAAAAACATTTCAGAGTTATTAAGCTAGCCAAAAACTAACATAATAAACCCAGGCACTGAACAATTAAGGGACAGTCACTCTGTTAGGAAAGCAGTTATCCCTGATAGGAATCATGAGCCATGCATTCCTCACTAACCTCCACTCACTGTTACCCACATTTTTTTAGGATTATTTACATGGTATGGACTTGTGTTTTGAGCTAATATATGGAAAACGTATTACTTTCTGGGCGTTTTTTGTTATTTTATGTCGGGAGTATGTTATGGTGGGTGTGGGGGCAGCGTTGGGACAGATCCTCTTCAATTGGCTCTCACAACACTGACCGCATGTGGGAAAAGGAAGAAAGCTAAAATGGAGGGATCACCAGCTGTGAAGGTCGCAGGCCAATCGTAATTCCCAGACTTAACACGACGCACAGCATGAAACGCGGACAGATGCAGGCAGAGATAGAGAAGTGGGATCAGAAATTTGAGTTTCTAAAACATTCCTTTAGCCATTTTTTAAATATTTTGCACAGCAGAGAAAGAGCGAAATAGATAAACAAAAATATACTCGGTTTTATCTTACTTGTACACAATTATTACAGATTTCCTCCCACATTTAGTCACATGCCGGTTCCCAGTAGCAAGCTAGTCAGTTCACAACTATTAAAAATACTACTATTGACAGAGAAATGCGATAGCTAACATGTGCTTTCTTTTAGTCGTGTAATCAAGCAAATCTTTTTTTAAAAAACTGCTGATTATCTCAATCACAGTGAACTAAAACATGCTCAGAAAAAAATAATAAAAAATACCCCCTACCGCATGCATGATCTTTCAGAAATCACATGGCTATTAGCGGTGGCATCACCGGAATTTTGAACTCCTGACAACAGGTCTGAAGTTTTTTTAATCGTTTGTGCTACTTAAAGTTATGGCAAGCTACTATTCTTTGTCAGATGTGTGGCAAAAAGTAAGAAACCAGCAATGCAGAAATTTGGAACTATCACTACTATTTAACTAGAAATACACACGGCAAGTCTGGCCTAAATTCGAAACTCTAATCTTCCAATTAGCAGTAACCACTGCGCTACCATTTGCCACACAGATATATATATTTTATATATATATATATATATATATATATACACTCCTTCTCTATCTACTTCACGCAACTGCTCAAAAGGCAAAAAAAATGACCCAATATTGATGAATATTTACACCCAAAATGTAGGCAATACACGTGATTTACTTTTTTTATATTTACAGTGGCCTTCTGTTGATCCTGAATTTCAGCTTACAGCCTGGAATTTCAGCTTACAGCCTCCCAACACTTTGGGAGATAACGATTTAGAAACTGTGTAAAAAAAAAGCTGTAGACAGTCAAAAATTGCCAAAAGGAATGTGGTGGCAATACTGGGTCGGGGAGAGGTCAATGTAGTTTCCAGACCATTTGTTCCAAAGATAAACATATTAGGGAGCTTGATGAGGTGATGACATCATTTGAGCCAGAGTGACGTGAATGTAACTAGAGGCCAAACGGGTAATTACACTTCATGATGAAAACTGAGCAGGTGTGAGTGGATGTACAGATTTCTAAATAAATGCAGAGAAAATAAACTGCAGAGCGATTTTTCAAAATGTTATTTAACAATAGAACATTAAAAAAAATATATATTTCTATTTTGTAGTATTTAGAAAGTATTTCATTAACTGCTCCGCGTATTGTGTTCTGAAGTGCTGATTGTATGTAAGGATGGGACCTGCAGTAAAGTCATTGTAAGCTGGTAGTTAGTGAGGGTTTCTATGATACTCTGCTTAACTCACCTCTGGTTCTCTTCTCGTTCAGCAGGTGTCATGGGCTTCTTTTGTTTCAGCTGCTCAATCACTGCGTTTTGCTTCATCACCACCTGCAGAACATTTACATTTAAATTTACAGTTCTGACGCTTGGCAGACGCTCTTATCCAGAGCGACTTCCATTTCTCCCATTTCTATCAGTTATGCATACACAGTTTAAACCCAGGACTCTATACTCACACACAATAAATCATCTAAATGTACACAACTCTGGAAAATTACATACACACACATAGAGCCAGTCCTAAAGCAGAAAAGGCAGAAAATAAACACAGACGGGTGACCCCGCTGGTGTGAGTCACTGCCACTGTTTAAACGAGAAGCACTTCGCGGTCTCTGTGACGCAGCTCGAATGTTGGGATTTCCCTCACCTAAAACCAGCATCTGGGTGAACCTGCTCTGTCTCCTCAGCAGGATGTGTGCTGTCCTTGGGGTCCCCTTTTGACCTAAATCCTATGAACTTGCTCTGCTGCATATGTAACTCAATACAGCCTGGCCATGAGGCCCTTTGAAGCATGTGTTGTGCACTGTATATTTGTTTGACCTGGGCCCTGTGGTGCAGTGTGGTCTGCTCACCTGCTTTTGGATAAGATCACTCTGGCTTATGGCCTGTTGCTGCTGTTCTCTTTTTGCCTCCTGTTGCTGCCGTTTCTTCTGCTGCTGCTGCTCGCGGAGCTGCTGGATCCTCTGAAGCTGTTCTTGGACGCTGGCCGTCTGCAATGTCACCACGTTCTGGACTGGCTGAGACTTTATGTCCACCTGGCATTGTGCAGCGCCAGTCTGCTGCTGGATCTGTACAGGTACCTGGAGTTTAACAGTCTGCTCCGGCTTGAATTGTAATGCCGGCACTGCAATGACCTGGGCCCCTTGATGCAGCTGCACCTGGGGCCTTACTTCTTGTTGTTTTAAAACCATCTGGTTCGTTGTAGCTTTGGCCTGTATAGGGGTGGGAGACTGGATTGGCATTTGGGCCTTGTGGGTCATCGGTGGAGTGCGGGGGGCGAAAGCTCCGGCTTGCACCGGCTGGGCAGGGGATGGAGTGCATGTTTTGAGGGCAGGCTGAGTTTGACCTGAAACAAAAAAAGCTAAATGAGCTTAAGTTAAATTTTTCAATCTATTAATCTTTAATTCTAGCAAACCTTTTACAAAAATTTTTGGGACGTACATTTGGTTCATACATAGTGGGTTGGTTGAAGGCTGAAGTCTGTTTGTAACGCACACTTACAGGCACAAAGTTATACCATAAAGTCAGATAGTTTAAGCTTGTACTCGGAACATTTACTGAACAAGTACTGAATTATGAAAGGGCAGCATAGTGGCTTAGTAGTGGCTTAGCTCATTAGCATCAGTTGTTTTCCCGCTCAATCGTGAGTTACTGTCATTATCGTTTGTTACAGCCTACAGTTTGCTAGCTAGTTATGCCTTCCTCAAGTAAAGGCATATTTTTTGCTCTGCCTTTTGAAACGAAAACTTCAAATTAAGTAGACAAAGTAAGTTTTCTTGCCAAAAAAGTACTCGCAGAAAAAAAGCTGTTTTCTAATCAAATCTACAAATCTGGTTAGCTAGACACTAAAATCCAAGGCTAATTGTTTCGGACAATTATAGACGTGTTCAGTTTAATTGAAACGGTTTCTTAATAAATCTTGTACCTGGTGTAGAAGGTGAAGCAGGAGTGGCTGTGAACAGGAAACGCTGCACCTGGCCGTTGGGTAAGACGGCCTGCATAAGCTGTTGGCCAGGTGCTGGGATCACCGTCACACCAGGGGGGATGATCTGCAGCTGACCTGCTGTCTGCCCCTGCCCCTGCACCATCACTGTTACCCCCTGCAGACAGAGAAACAGAAAAAAAATGTCAGAGAGAGTTACATACTCCACTAAGTGACACACCAACCACTGCAACCAGAGGCACCTGTAGAACTCGCGCACACATGCACGCACACACACAATTACTAAACGTAAATGCACTAACCTGCTGGCTTTCCACCCCAGCTGCCTTTGGCTTCTGAGACAAAAAAAACAAAGCAGAGGAAAATTAAATCAGCACTAGATTATAGCCATTTAAACTTCCATTACAGACACGCTAGGAAAAAAAGTAGAAGCAGAAGGCACAGGTTAGCCACAAATAAAACATTGTTATTAGAGGACACGAGCATGGCAGTCTGTGTCCTCCATGAATCGTCCACACCCAGGCAGTGTGGTGGGAAACACCTGTTGGGGAATGTTTTGGATGTGTGTTCGGTGTTTAATTTGAGTCACATTTTCCCTATCTGAACCAGGACATGTGTCATGGCGGCATCTGTTTTTAGACTATTTTCACTCCCGGAACGTTTAATCCTTCATTTAAAAACACATTAGCTTTTATAAGATGTGATGGATTTAAACCAGACAGAAACAACCGTCTGTTAGATGTTAGTAAGTACAATCGTTGTATTAACCAGATGCAGCGATATGTTTGGGTTAGCGCTCACTTGTTTACCCTCATTCAGCAATCCGTTAAAAAAGGTGTTAAAATATTTATTAATAACTATTAAATACACAACAAGTACAACAAGCATCATGCCAAGATAATTCAACACACCACAGTATTGTAAATAATACAAGGGTCACCAAAATTATGGGTCTACCTAGCAAGAGCTTAATTAACTAGTTGTGTTGTGTTGTGTTGTGTTTAATTTGGGTTGGAGCTAAACTCTGCACCGACCCTCCAGGACTGATATTTAGTTGATTTGAGATGATGTTTAGTTGATTTGTTTTAGTGAAAATAGTTGAAACGAGTTGTTTCTTTTTTATTATTTTGTATAAACGTGTACTAATTTCTAACTAATAATTTCAAATGTACTCGTTTTTTTTGTTTAATTTATCCTTATACCTTATCAAATAATTATGATTAATATGATTAATTTTGACTAAACTTTTATCTTAGTTGTCCGTGTCTGTGTGCATCTTACCTGTGCCCCCTGGCCGAGTTGACTGAGCTGATTGAGGGATAGTTTGACGGAACCCTGGGTCACTCTGGGGCTGGCAAGCGTTTGTGTGGTAGTGCCTCGAATCTGTGGGTTGCTCACAGGGCTACCAGGTTGTCCCTGAATGATTTGGGTTACCACTTTCCCAGTGTGACCTGGAAAAAAGGAAAAATCAGATACACAATGAGATAGAAGAACAGACAGACAGACAGAGATCATTTTCTTAACTGAGGTCAGATCAGACCTTGCTGCACCACTATCGGGGTTCTGAGGATGGTCTTCCCCAGAGCAGCTCCTTGTTGCGTAGTGGTTCGTAAGACAGTCATTCCTGTTCTTAGCTGTCCTCCAGTTGTGATTACCTAAAATTAAAAAAGAAAATGTTACAACTTTACTGTTATGGTGGTGTACGTCATCGCGGAGGCTAATTGTTATAGAGCGAGATTAGTCGCAATAATAATTAATTAATTAATGAAGCCTTACGTCATTAATCCAGCGTGGAGAACGAAAAATAGGACACACATTTTTGTGAAATTAAGCAAGACTGGGGACAAGGTGGGCAACTGCAGTCTCGGCGGGTTAGGATTAATTAAAAAGGTGAGCTTGCATCTGATTGGCTAAAAAGTATAAGTGACTCCACGTGGGAGGGGCTTAGTGTTTAAAAAGACTCAAACACAAATGTCTTTCATGGTTAACTATTTAAAAGTTTTGTACCCAGTTGCACATCTATGTATTGTGTTTGGCATCCGTGTAGATCAGAAACTTTACCCACAATGCACTCACTGTCCCCGAGGAGACCCGACTGGACGCTATGAGACTCCCCTGCCCATGCCGGGTCTTTTTGTATGTTGTTCTGTGTGTACCTGTTGTGTCGCTGTCCCGGGTGCCTTGGCTGCGATGTTGACGGTAGCTGTGTTGGGCTGCAGTGTGGTGACGTTCTGCTGGTTTCCCGTGGTACCAGATGGAATAATGCCAACAACTTTTTGCTGAACACCTGAAAAACAGACATTGATACACTAAGTGTGCAACCGTTTTACATCATTCAACTGATTCTGGCTGTCAAAATAATCGGCTGAAATAATTAAAAAAAAAAAAAAAAAATCGATTGTTTTCAGAAGAACTATAAATGAGCTATGAATGAACCTGTTGGATTTTTACAGTGTACCATTTATATAAACGGTATCTTTTATCCACCCTATTCCCTACACACAAGCTCACACAACGCCAACAATCGGCTAGTGTTGCTGTAATTGACGAGGGGATAGAGTACAACCCCCACTCACCTACCCCACCGTCAGGAAAGCACAACCAATATAACGCTAGTTTTTCTTTAAGCATGCAATGTATTTACTGATTTCACACAGTGGCAGCTAAACACTATAGATTTCATACACACCCCTAATCGCTGCATCCTGACTGTGTAAAATTACTAGTCAGTGACTATTTTTAGAAGCCAAATGTAGTCAGTTGGTAAAGCGTCACATGAGCAGGAACTTGAAAAAAAAAAAAGGAAGCTTTTGGTTAAATGTTGGTGTTTGAAAGGTCATGGATTTAATGCCCAATACAACCAAACTGCCAGTGATGTACATTTGAGCAAAACCCTGAACCGCTGAAATGGCAAATGGCTGCTTACTTTATAATACGGAGATGATTCTTTTGGGATACACCCATAATAATTCCCATCAACAAGCTCCAGTGTAACATGCGTTACCTTAATCCCAAGACCACCCACATACCAAGGAACCCACACTGAAGTCAAACTGACACACTGCCAGTTAAAGAGCTGCTTATCTGTAGATACACTGTTAGTATTTAACGTCGTCAGCAATAGGTACAACCCGCCCGTACGGACTCCTGGGAATTGAACCTAAAGCTCAGCCACCGCTGTACCCCAAAGCAGCGCTTGAACTGGCCGATTCACTCGAAAGTTCTGAACCTACGCTCAATGGCTTGCTTGTTCTATGGCTCTCTTTTAAGGTCTTTGATGGTTGCCATGATAAACAGTACCAGAGCAGGTAAATAGACGTCTTCAAAGCGCAAATGAGATCTAAGGTGCAGTGAGAAACAACAGAAAAATGTATGAATGATGCATTAATGTCTTCAATCCGTCATGTTTTCCCGAACACAAAACAGTGATTTTTCCCCACTCATCCCTGTCTTATGCTTTCTTGACAAAACAGACAAGCTGTATCTTTCCATCGCTTCTTCTTCGGTAGTTTAACAGCAACCACAAGTCATCAACTGAGAACTTTGACAACGCCCTGTTTCAGAGGGCTGAAGGCTGCGGGGTGGGGTTCACCTCGGCATCAAACGGCTGCCCTGTGGATGGATGGCGGCATGAAAGAGGAGGTACGTGACACTCTTTTCTGACACAGAAAGAGCAGAAGGGAACTCTATGAGTCCTGGACTACCTGCACCAGACACGTCCACCCGAGGGGAAACTCGTTTTCATGCCGACTTCCTCTGGTGTCTCCAGAACAAACAGCACTACCTGAAATGACCAGGCTGGAAAAACACACCTCTGTGTGTTATAAGTTTGGACTCTCTTTTTTTGTGCCACTACACACACACATATATACATATACGCATACATACACACACCAAGCAGAAGCTTGAATTTATCAAGAAATTCCACTCCTTAAACGAGTGCTATAATAGTCGTGTTGTATGATTTAGTGTGTTAGTTATTTATTAGTCGTTTCCGCACATATACTTAAGTTATATAACTAACACACTATTAATTACAATTTCATATAAAGTTATGATACGCAATTTATTTACTAAATTATTTTCTCTTTTAAATAAATCAGCAAATATTTCATATTTTTGCCTTCAATCCCAAACCACTACTTTCCTTTCTTCTATTTCAATCTATTCTTGTTTATTTTGTCGTTCTCTACTTCTTTTGTTCATGTCTTTCTTCCCTTCCTTTCTTCTTTTCATCTTTCCTTCCTCCATACTTTCCTTCCTTTGTTCCCTCTTTCATTCTTTCCTTGTTTGCATCATCATTATATCTTTCTTTGTCTTTTGGTCTTTTTTTTCCGTCTTACTTTCCTTATCCTTTATCTCGTTTTCTCGTTCCATTTATTTTACAACTTATCTTCGTTCCGCTTAATTTTTCACCTCAAGTTTTTCTCTCCCAGTTTGTTTTTTTCCACATTTTTTTTCCTACAGGTTTTTTCCCCCCATTTTTGTTTATTTCTGTTGCTGTTATACTCTTTCCTTTTTATTTATTTTCACTCATATTTTTTCACTGTCTTGTAAACACTTACAAACATATTTGTACTCATTTACTAGTTAACAATATATCTGTAGCCCTGTTAAAAGAAAAAAATGTAAACGATTAGTTAGCCTTACGTTTATATTAAGCATCATCACTATATAAATGTATTTAGGATTTGCCTCTGAAGACTCACTGCACCTGCTCTGCATTCAGGAGAATCTCTATATGAACCATGTTCCTTTCAATTTACTTTCTTATCAGTTTACGAACATCTGTAAATCGTATAAGTCATGACATTTAGCTTCAAGTCCCTTGTTAAAAGCTTTTTAGATATGAAATATAAGTAAATTAATTCGACTCCATATGTGAGGAAGCATTGATGGAGTTTAGCGTTAAACGCCTAGTGCAGGATGTGACATTTGTTGCATCGTAAATCCTATAAAAACATCCTGGGCTCCACAGTGTAAAGGGTCAGGAAGCACATAACCAGGTGCTGTAATGGCTTGGAAAACTCCAATACTAAAAAAAAAAAAAAAAAAAAAAAAAAAAAAAAAAAAAAAAAAAAAAAAAAAAAAAAAAAAAATGGGGAAAAAATGACAACTCTAAACACCAGTCAATATTTACCATCTTTGCTAACGTAGCCAAGCAGCAGTGGCGTCGCTTTCCCCAAGGCGATACACTCATGTCTGAAAAGTTCATGCAAACGGTGTTATTAGGATGCGTTTGGTCCGTCTTACTATTGAGAAGACGTAAACAAGTGCCTGCTTTGCTCTGATGCCCAGTGCTGTGACTAACAGCCTTCGTCATGGGTGGTGTATGCTGGTGTAGCTATGGGGCATTTACAGACAGCAGCTCACTGCAGCAGTCCTAGCAGCCTCCCGACACTGATATATGGTTATGATCATGAGGGTTCATACAGTTTATGAGCGTTAGTGCAGTTTTTCCAGCATCAACACTGAGAGGAAAAATGAATTTGACTTCCTGCTGATTTTGTACGTTTGCTCACTGACAAAGAAATGATCAGTCTATGATTGGTTTATTCCAACAACGAGAGACAGAATAACAACTAAAACATCCAGAAAAACACATTGTTTGGCATTTTAATGAGTGAAATAAGGATTTGATCCACAAAACAAGGCTTAGTACTTGGTGGCATATCCCTTGTTGGCAATTACAGGCATCAGACGTTTCTTAGTTGGCTACCAGGTTTGCACACATCCAGATGGGATTTCGTCCCACTCCTTTTTAAAGATCCTCTCCAAGTCATCAAGGTTTTGAGGCTGGACCTTAATGGGCTTCTTCTTGAGACAAACTTTTGTTGTCTTGGCCGTGTGTTTTGGTTCACTGTCATGCTAAAATACCGTCCATGGCGATTTGAGTTGATGACAAACAGGCTCGAGTTTGGGCTTATCTGACCACAACTTCAGATGGGCCTGTACATGTCCTTTCTGGAGCAGGGGGACCTTGTGGTTGCTGCAGGATTTCGGTCCTTCACAGTGTAGTGCGGGGAAAGTGGTGGCTCATGGTTAAGGTGTTGGATTACCAACCCGAAGGTTGTGGGTTCGATTCCCAGCTTCCCCTGAGCAAGGCTCTTAACCCCCAATTGCTCAGTTGTATAACAAGGGATATTGTAAGTCGCTCTGGATAAGAGCGTCTGCCAAATGCTGCAAAAATGTCAAATGATACTAATTGTGTTATTGGTGACTTTAATCCCAGCTGACTTGAAATAATTTCAAAGATGCCTCCATGTAGTTCTGGGCTGATTCCTCACTGCTCTCATGAGCTTTACGGGGTTGAGATCTTTCATGGAGCCCCAGACAGTGGGAGAATGACAGTTATTTTGTATTTCATTAATGTGCGAATAATCACACCAACTATAACCCCTTTTCAACATGTCGCTTTGCGATAGTCTTGTAGCCCATTCCCGCCTTGTGTAGGCCCAACAATCTTGTCCTTGGATAGCTGTTTGGTCTTGACCATGGTGGAGTTTGGAATCTGATTAAGTCAGAGAGTCCCTTTAAGAGAGACCTGGGAGCCAGAAATCTTGCTGATTGATAGAGGATCAAATACTTCATTCACTCATTAAAATGCAAACCAACTTCTGTTGATCTGTATGTAATATTTTTAATTAAGAATTTCTCACTGATCAAACATCTTGCGATACAAGTATAGAGGACAGTGGGGCAAGAGGCGCTGTGGGCTAAAGAAAAATGTTTTTAACCCCGAGATGTCATAAAAGCCTGACTGTAGGGTGCTTATACGTACATTTGGTTTTTTGTTTGTACTTGAAATCAAATCGGACTTAAATTACATTTAGAAAGTAAAAACTAAAATTTTGACTTAAAGAACGACTCTTTTTAGACTTAAGTACTTTTACTTGAGTAATATTCTAAATTAACTTCCAGTACAGCCCATGTACTTGTGTAACAGTTGGTAGCTTTCCTTGTGTAACAGGCTGTAAAACAGCCAGTCAGTGGATTTAAAGATCTATTTCAGGCCTTTCTTGACATTATTATTATTATTATTAGGGGATAGGACAGTAATGCCAAGTTTACCCAGTCTGATCTTAGTCTGGTGTTTTAATGTTGCATGACTGGAGTAACATTCAGCTGATGCTGTGTTCACAATGCACGATCGATCGGTGACTAGAGGTTACCCACTGCATGACAAAAGAAAGAATCGCTGACAACCCAAACGCACCTGGAAATGAATAGGGAAGGAACAGGAATGTGCTGAGACATTTATCCCGCACGAGACACGAGATTTTAAACTTTTTTTAAAGAAATCCTTAATGATGAAATTCAGGGAAAAGTAGTCTGTTATTCAACTGAAAAACACAAAATGCAATTTAAATGTGGTGGGGCATCTCCTATCGTTACATTCTCACGAGACCAGTCGGATCTCATGACATATCTAATAAGAAAGTTATGCAAGATCATGCATAAGATCACACAAGATAGCACAAGAACGGACGTTATTAAAATAGTAGCCCGCCAGTAGTACAAATGGTCGAGAAATAGAAAGACATTAAAAAAAGATTAAACACTGCAGCCATGCTTGCTGAAATTGTGGTCAATAACTTCTTCATGAACGTCCTGCTGCCCTTTATCTCGCTCCCTCATTGGCTGTAGATCACAAACGGGTCCAGATATTAAGCATGTCAACTATTATACAGGCGTCAGTGGGACATCAGCGATTCTCTCTGCTGCTCGTCACACGCATGAACGAGCACCGATTTCTATTTGATTGTGGCCATTTGTTCACAAAACCTGTCAGCGAGGAAAAAAATCTGGGCTGAAATCGTGCAGTGTAAACTCGACATAAGTAGACAGGAAGTGAGTTGGAAAAGGAAGAGAGACGGGTCTGGCAAAGGTCCTTGCGCTGGGACTCAAATTTTGGATGACCAGAGTGTAATAGCGCTAACAAATGACAACATGCTACCAACCTAGTCAGTGGCTGTAATTAGCTTAGTTTATGTCATTACATCTCTGTCAGTAAATGTAAATGTGTGTGTTTATATTTTGATTTTAAGACAGTGGCCCTAAAAAAAATGGCCAATATAATGTCTTTATAACTTTCAGTAACAGTCCATAACATTATCAGAACTGTCTTGCCTAAGGGTCAAAGCCTTGATAAACAAAAGGAAATACATGTGTAATTATCTGTAGTCACAAAAATTACTAATAATTTTAAAGTAAAAATATAAATAAATAGTTGCCAGTGAAAGACGCAGTACTCAAGTGATCGTTATTGGTAACTGTATCAGTAGATTCCAGTAACAGGCAGCGGCAGTACCTCCTTGGATGTTGGGCACACTGAGTGTGACGATCTTGCTGTTGGTGGAAAGCGGGACGACTTTGCCAGTTACAGACACAGGACTGCCTGAGATCTGGAAGGTTTGCCCCGTCATCGTGGATACGGTGGTAACAGTGCTGCTGGACACTGTCACATTAAGAAATATAATTGACTTAAAAATAAGTTAAGAAATCAGTAAGGAGGGGGGGGGGCATTCCACCAACAGAAATGTTCATGATGGGTAGGCAGATCTGCCTGCTTTACATATAATGAAATGATTTGATATGTTCCTGCAACAGCCAGCCAATGGTCAGCCAACACCAGCATGCGATGCTTCGTCTCATGCAAGCCATGTCATAAAACGTTCCACTCATTCGATGATGTCAAACGGCTGTGGAGTCAAGCAGGCATGGCTGTGCTTTGGGCTAGCTAGCCACAATGGTGTAGGAACAGCTTTTAACACAAAACCAAGGAATTATGTAAATAAACAGACATCCAAAATAAAAATGGATTCGACCACATTCTGACATTCAAATGTCACACAAAAGTCACAGTGGGGTAAAAAAAAAAAAAAAAAGGAAAGCAACTCTAACTGAAACAGGAAGGTTTATGAGAGCAATGTTATAAAGGTAAGGATATTCCTTACCTTGACCTTGGACCCAGGTAGCGAATGATTGCTGGAAGTTTTTATTTTGCTGGAATGTGACTGGTGTGCCCATTTTGGTGGTCAGTACCACTTTAGTTCCAGGTGTGACCTGGCTGGTTGTTTTAGGAGTGCTGGGGGTGGATGGACTCGCTGAAGAAGTGGAGGCTGCAGCTGCTTGCTGCTTTTGTTCCTTTTGTTCCTGGCGTTTCTAGAATTAAAGGGTTAACGGTTCAGAATAACGTTTTAGCCAACAGGTAGACATGTCAATAATGTCTAGCCTAGTTTTGTACTTTAAAACTTCCTGGACGATACCTATATACTAAGAGTAATGTTTTGTTATCACCTTAATTCTTAGGATTAGGAGCCCAAATTGTTACCTATTTGCTCAATACAGATGGCAGATGATCATCTACAACTTAATTCTAACAAAACTACTGTGCATCGCAAGTCATGCATCCATAAAAAAGAAGAGTGAAAGCTTTCACAGATTCGGACCAGCACGTTAAAAACTATACTAAACGTAAAACCTCTCCCTCCCTCCCCCCCTAAGAATGAAATTACTGTAGCTGACTAACTACCTTAAAACCATGACTACAGACCCTGATTTAAGTGTTAAATTCAAATCTTAGGTTATTTTATATAAACTCCTAGTTTTAGACTGATCGTACACTCTCTTTGAACCAGCACAAAATGTATTTAGTGACTGAAACTTAACAAAACACTACTTTTACACTCAGAGCTAAATTTATCATAATTTAAGCGAACCTAACAATCGGAAATGATCAACATTTCACCGTCTTCTTACCTGTTGCTGAAGTTCCAACGCTTTCCTCCGAGCACTAACCCTGGCCTGTTCTGCTGCCTGGGCTTTCTCCCTTTCCGCTCTGAATTGGGCAAAGAAGCAAAAAAAAAAAAAAAAAAAAAAAAAAAAGTTACTCAAGTAACAGTGTGACTTGGAAAGTAACAAAAAAAAAAAATGCATCACACTAATGATACTATGCTTTAAAAGCTAACGGATGCAAATTTAAAACCTCTACAGAGAACTAAGAAAAATGGCGACATTCTTTTAGCAAGAACTGCTAAATCTATAGGTATAATTGTGTGTATATGATTGGTACCGTTCTGCAAATGCTCGGATCTGCCACAAATGGAGATCTTCCTCAGGCACCCAGGTTTCGATGATGATTGGACCATCCTGCTTGCCAGGCTCAGGGCGTTTGGGCCGCAGCGCGCTGGATCGCAGGCCTTTTCTCTGAGGTGTGCATGTGTCAGCTATAGACGAAAGCAGACACAAAGTCAACGTCGAATTAACATCAACACTTCAAACACAACTAACGATCAGCAAATGACTTCTATTTATATTCACATTTATGCCATTTGGCAGACGCCCCTTTTAGTATGACTTCAATTCATTTATTGGTTTTAATCCAACTAATCAGTTAAGAATTAAGAGCCAACCTGGTCGAGCTGGGAATTGAACCCACACTCTTTTAATTGGCAGTCAAACAGCTTAATAAAAGCAGCCAGTTGGTCTATGTTATGAAGAACTCTCTGGCAACTTCACATCATACCACGTCTGGGCAAATGCATCAGAAAACAAGCTACCATTTGTTGTTCTTAAAATTTTATTACAACACTACATTTAATAACATGTATACGTTTTATCAAGCGGTCATTTTGCCTTTATTTGACATTACAAGTACTGAAAAAGTCTATATATACATTTAACACTCTCACCTCTAGGTGTCTCAGGGACCCCAAGAGGACAGATAATCTTCCGTATGCAGTATTCTGACCGAATACCGTAGGGACCGACGTCTCTGCGCTTGATGATCTCTGTGGTGGTGATGTCAGTCTCAGATGTTTCTGCATGATTTTTACCAAAAATAAATAAATAAATAAATAAATAAATAAATAAATAAAAACTAGATTAAGGGTGTTCACATTTAGTGGGATATAATTGCAAAACACAGAGAGTTCAAGAGAAAGTCTTTAAATACTGAAGTACCTTTACAGTGACTACCACATCAGTTGTTATAGCAACAAAATCAGGTCATGCAAATGAATAGTAAACTATTTCAATTCTTTCATATATATAAATAAAAAATAAAAAAAGCAACAGCACCATAAATAGAGGTTACCTGTACGTGTAGTTCCGGCATTTAGGGAAGGTTTGACAGCCATGTCGTCCCAGCGAAGACATGTCCATAGCAGCCGCAACATTAGACTCACCCCTGCTAATGAATTCACGGTCTGGAGACGATACCTGAAGTAACAACCATTTTTAACAAGTCTTACTAGAAACCCTCGACTTTTAAACGATTAAATTCCCACCTGAACGTTTACAAGGCTGTATTTTATCTCGTGTACCGTGTGCCTTGCAGTTTTTATATTTTAGCTTTTGGTATTTAAGTCAGCAAAATTACACAATTCTGATTTTACTCCAAGTTTAACACCGTACATTTACTTCCTTTGAGTGATCTTTTTTCTAGAAAGAAGCATAAAAGAAATTTTCCAAGATTTAACCGGTATATCCTGAACCGAAACCGAGTTATATCGCAATACTACAACAATATATTAAAATTATTGTAACATCGCAAATGTGCATATGGAGATGTTAGTATTGTAATGGTTTACGATTAAAGAGCGATTTAATACTTTAAATATTAATGTTTATGCGGATAGTAAAATATTTAGCCTGTAGATGTTAATTGGGACTGGCATGCGTGTGCATTGACAAAAGACAACCAACAAGCCGTAAAGCTTTCACAGTAAGCTAATCTCGGTAAGCCGCAGCTGGTGCCGACGATCTCAGCAAACATCTCGGCAACATCTCGGAAAAACATCTCGGAATATGGCGGTATTTGGGTTTAAAAAAAAAAATGACCACATGCAGACTGTAGTTCTATGTAGAACATGTAAATCTCATGTGGCAACGTGAAGGGGAAAAAAAAGTACTGTTAAGTGCAGTACATGCATTCAACAATAAAACATTTGTAGCTGGATAAGTAATATTTTGGTAGCCAAAGATACTTCGGTGGACAACACATGTCAACAAATGTCATTTTAGTGTCCCTGAAGTCCCTGCGCTAAAGTATTATGCTAGCAGTATTGCATTATATGCATATGATGTCATACAATTTTTACATCAATTTAAAAACATTTTCTGGGCCACAGATCCCATTTAGAAGACTCTTTCTTTAAAATCTAGCAGATAAAAAAAAAAAATTCTGCTTTCGCTGCAAGTAATAACAAGACTTATTAAACTGTGGTTTATTTTTTTAACGGTAGGGGGAATAAAATTATAAAAAGATACGCGATTAATGTATTGGGAAAATGCAGCAAATTTTCACATAGAATCACTTAACAAGCCTCTTTCTTTAGCGCCCAGCATTAGCGTTCAAACACCGCACCCCCGGGTACCACCATAGTTCGAACACCCCTGACGTTGTCTGAACGCCGACTAAGGGGCACTACTTCCGACCCTGAATATTTAGACATGACAAACTCACCTCCAGGTGATGCTGAATGTGGGTCTAGGAGATGGATATGGCCAAAAGTCCAAGGCTGGTTTGGCATTGTAGCTGAAAAACAACACTTCTCTAAAGCCACCCTTGCGGGCCAGCCTCCTGAGGTCTTCGTTGGGAAGAACGAAGATGCTCTTTCTGCAGCTCTTGGTGGAAAACTTGCGGTATGACGGAAGAGCTGTGTCGGATCGTCCTTTTTTCGTACGAGAAAAGCAAATGAGCTGCACTCGTTCGCGTGTGGACTGTACCCGTGTTACTGCCTTGCAGACTAGCGAGGGCGAGATTACTGTTGACGGAGACGTCGTGGTGGGTTTTGTTTCTTGCGTTACTGTGGCTTTGGTTGTAGTGGTGAGTAAAGAAACGGTGTTGCTTTCTGTTACTGTACTGGTATAAATGATCTGAGAGTCAGTGCTGCCAGTTACGATGGTGGTCATTTGCGGGACCATGTTTGATGTGTGAGAACCCCTGCTGCAGGGGCTTTCTACAAAATCGTTGCTGAGGCTCGATTCCTCCACTGAGAGCACCGGAGAGGGAACAACTGTCCTCTGAGGTACTTTGTCATCCCCGTCTAACCTGGCTTCCATGCTGTTGTGCTCTTTGCTATCTGATGAAGGATCGGATTTGGGCATGGTCGGAGAGGATAATGCCAGATCCTCAACGGTGACGCCAAGACGAGGAACCTTCTGTGGGGGAAGGTATTCTGGGTTTCCCTCCAAGCTGTCCGTGTTGCTTATTCTTTTGTGAACCCCACCCACAGCAGTACTTCCATTCACTAAAGATTTCTGAGGCTCTTTGAGCAACGGGTCCTTCTTATCCTCGTCTGTTTTTCTATCATTCATCTTGTTTATCACACTACTGCTCAGACTGTCCTCCGGTTCATTAACACACTGTCCATTCATCTGATGAAAAGGAGGACTATTTCCTTTGCTTTCCTGGTCCTTGTACCCAGTCCTATTTTCGTTAACTGATGCCACATTATTTCCCTGTGCTGGAGTATTTACGCTCGTTTGCTGGTTCACTGTACTAATTATTTTTTGTCCAATGCTGTCTCCAGTGGATGGAGGAACAGTACAATTTTTACTCCGGCTTAAGTCATCAATATCAGCACCCTGCAAAGTTTCTGGAATTCCAGATTGAGTCTGGCTCAAACTGGGTGTGTTGCCACTTCCTCCAGACTCAACTACTTGCTCAAAACACTTAGTCGTTGACCCGTTTGTTTCAGCTTTCTGGCTAACAGAATGCTCCAAAGATGAAACAGGGTCCTGCTTTTCAGTAACCCCCTTCTGGACATCGGATTTAACCTCAGGCTGAATGCATGCGACCGCTCCATGTGGCTCCATTTTAAACTTGAGCCTCTGGATCACGACTTTCGGATTGGCACAAATAGCCGATTTTTTCTGTTTTTCCTCTATGGTTTGTTGCTTGACCCGGTGCCCAAGCAGCTCGTCTAGTTTGGCTGGACTGACTTTCTTTTTGTAAGCTGTGCGGAACAGAAAGCCCTCGCTCACGTCGACCAAGTCGTAGAAGAAGGGTTCGGGTTCTGCCTCTTCCTGCTTAACAGGGGAATCATCAGAAACGCCATGGCCTCCATCTGCATCTAATACAACAGAAGTGTAAAGGAATTATTTAATAGTGGTAGCAAAAAAAAATATTATAAGTGATTTTTTTTTTACACAGCAAAACTGATTAAATAGAATTAAAATGAAGTGAATTAAAGACAAATATCAGAGTCGACACCTTTTTCATCACCCATCTGTGTGCCAGGTGTCTTCCCATCAACGCCTATCTCTACTTCCTTCTTCCTGTTGTCTTCCTTCATTTCATTTGTTTTTTTTTTATCCTCCTCTGGCTTGCTGCTCTCAGACATTTCAGGGTTCTCTGTAAAGTTCAAGTCGGCAGGATTTTTGATGCTCTTGCCAGCTTATCACAAATAAAAGAAGGGAAAAAAAACAAGCAGAACATTCAAAGTAAATCAAATCCCCCATCAAAGGAAAGAATACATTAAAAGGCAATGAAATAAAGTGAAACCGAATAATTTGCTCAGACAGCCAAATAAATAAATAAATAAATCGAAAGCAGAGTGAAATAGTTCATTAATGTGGTAACCACCCTCTAGCTCTTGCCGGTAGTTGACGTTGGTGTTCCCGGGAAGTCTGGGAACAAATCGATGGACGCGAGATTTACTGATCCAGCACCAGCCACCGTAACCAGTCACCCTGTACTCCTCTCCTTTCTGTTTCCAAACCTACGCATCAAACAAACAAGCATTGCAATCTATAGATCATGATTTTGTTACATATTTATCTGTTACAACATTTTTTTTTGTAACTAATTCTCTCAAGCGTAATTTTACAACTTTTAGAAACTGACATGACGTATTAGCAAGGCAAAACTGTCAAATTTCTGGTAGACTTTTCTATAGGTATATATATGATATCATATATATATACACTTTCCTCTTTAGTTTTTGGTAGCCAAAATGAATTTAAGAAGCCAAATTAAAGTCTTAACATTATTTTAAATGCAGAATACTGTCGAAAAAAATTCATCAAAAACATTTTTTAAACAAAAAAATAACAATCGTACAAAGTTTGTACAAATTTTTACCAATTTTGTTTAGTTTAAAATACCAAACAAACATTTGTCACGTGACGAATCGTGCCAATCTTAACTATGCGGGTCCAAACGGACTTTGCTTACGGATGTCAAATGAAACAAAGTGGAAAATCCGAGCGGACTTTTGGGAAACACATGAAAAAATAGACAAGAAAGTTAATTTTAAGCAAAAGTTTATTCAGAAATTAATATTACTAATGATCTGCTTGGACCCGCACTTGTGAAAGTGTGCATTCAGGGCAGAGAAGCTCACCGGTGAATTTGGACACTCTCTGTATTTGCACCCCAGCAGGACTGCTGAAGGGCACAAGGGTGCAAGTGTGGGTATTGGGACGTTGTGTTGTATACGCATGAGTGAACGTACAGAAGTTTATTCAAATCTTTACCTGATGTTTAATGCGAAAGGTGTATTTGACCCATGTGGCCTGCTGCATGGTCTCCTCTTCCTCCAGTTTCTTCTCTCTCTTCCGCACCTTCTCCTTCTCCTCTCGCTCAAGGGACGTCATACGGTGCAGCCTGCGCTCCGTACACACATTAAAATCAGGGATCTCAAACCAACCACACACAAACACGCACATTCAAATGAACTCAGCCCACCAACCCACTTTCTCTTGCAAACACACACACACACCCTCACAGTTTGATGAAAGACTCCTGGGTTTTCTCTGGAACATGGCCAGTCCCAACACTACTTTAAAGAGCTCATGGTGGGTCTGCGCAGAAAAACATGCAGGCTCATGTAGCAGTTAACCTTGCGGCCAAAGGATCAGGGCCGGAAACGTGCGGACTGTGAGCCTGGCTTTAAGTGGGCTGCGCCCGGGAACGAGCACTCCGTGCAAATATTGGTTTACAACACAAACCGCGCCTTTGATGCTCTGCAAACATCCTTGCGTAAATGGCGTTCGGCACATGCGACTTTGAGGAAGGAGTCCAGCAAAATGTGATTAAAGAGGGTTCTGCTTCAATTGATTCAAAGCACCCAGGGAAGGAAAAATACGAGAAACACATACACACGAAAGACACTAACAAGTCTCCCTATGTTGGCAGCAGAAGTGACTCACGACCAGCTAGACTGACACACACTTAATCTTCAATTTCCCGCAATCTTTCTGTAGAACCTTTTTGCTTTCATCCACCACATAAAGTCTTCACCTGGAAACGAACTCTAAAAGACTGTGCAATTATCCATTACAAGGGATTAAATGTGTTTGGTAATGAATAATTGACTCTGGTAAATCCGGGAAATGTCCACCCTTTAAACTTATTCCGTTATCTTTAGTAATTACTTTTTTGGTGGATATGGAGCCTATCCAGGAACCAGTGGGCACAGGAACACATCTTTTTATAGGACCCCACAAGTTCTCAATATAAAACTGGATAAACTTCAAACCAGTGCTGCGTCGAGTGAACTAAAAGCACATCTAGATATAATAAAAAAACTGGAAAGTATAAACCATAAAGTCTGATCTGCATGATTATCTTTTATTTAAACAGTTCCCAATCATTTTATTGCCAAACTTAAACCACAAAGTCTATTGCTACGTTAACACTGCGAGGCCTAGTATTGAATTCAGATTTTTGCTCGGCTCAGCTATTTTTTGTTCGCGCTCTTTTAAAAAGTGGCTATTGTCAGATTTCAAGTGTAAACTAATTACAGATCTAAACTGACCTGTACGCGCAAAAGAACAAGTTCTACATCTCACGCAGCGTTCCTGTCATACGAAAAAATAACCACGGAAGACACTGGCGCCAGCATTTATGCGTTAAATGCTTACGTTTGTACGCTAACGTGCAGCAGACGACAGTGACTTAATAAGCAGTTGTTGAATAGGATGAGGATTAGTTGTGGATCAGTGGCTGTATAGAGGTGCGTGTGGATGCAGAGATGGAGTAAGGAGTGGTGAAGTTTGAATAATACAATTAAACCAGTATATTTTACTGATTATTTTTAAGCAATATTTAAATCAGAGTGTGCCGTACCGTGTGTGTCCTAACGAATCCTTCCACACGGGTAGCATGGCCACTGGTTTAATGGCACACTCAAGAATAGCTAAGGCTAATGCAAACTCTCGTGCCTTGTTACAAATTTGCACAGCCTTGCTCCAGTTTGCCCTGAAAAAACACAGACACGGTAAAATTAGGGATCTGCTATGCAAATCTACAAAAAATAAACTGGAATATTTTTAGCATTGTGTTCTACATCAGCGGAGGCTCTATACCGATGCGAGTCCCAGTTGGGGTGCAGAAACGGTGCTGGGATGTTGTTTTCCAACTGGATGATTGTGAGCCTCAGGGTGCACAAGGTGAGCATCCTGGAGCCATAAATCGAGCCGTTCCACTTGAAGTCTCCAGCAGGGGTGAGGCAGAATTTGTGTGAGAGGTGTCTGCGCTTGTCGTAGTCCTCTCTGTGCTGATGCTTATTGAGCGCCAAAGTGTTGGTGCTGTACTGGTTCTGGTAGACACGGTACTTGCCTTCCTGACCCAGCCGAAAGTAGGAACCTGAGGGACCCTTCATGACCAGCTCTTTGGTGTAGTGCGAGTTAGGGCGGTCTACCTCTGCTTGCTGACTTAACACCAGAACCTGAAGTAAGAAGATGTGAAGAAGCAGACAGAGCAGCAGATTATAAAGTTAATAAACTCAATAACGCAATAAACTCGCACAAACACTTGTGTATTTTTCATTCTTAAGCACTTTATAAGACTCTGCTGCCACCTGCTGGCTCTTCTGCTGACACAGCTTGCTATCCGGGTTGCGCAGACGGGTCACCATGCGTGTGGCTGACAAGGGACCGTGCAATCCTATCGGCGTCTCACCGATTCCGGTCTCCTTTCCTTCATCTTGAACACACAGATTGCGAATGGATGTAAATTAAATGTGTTTGTTTGTTTCAGTTTAATGCGATATTTAATGGCCAGAACTGGAATTTTTATATATATAAAGAAATAAATCATTTATTAATAATTGATATCGATACAGACTACAGCGTCTGCTTTGTAAAACTGTTGCCGTTTAGATCTTAAAGCCTGTTACTTCGAGGACATTCATGTCCAGTCAACAGGAAATTTATAAACTCAAACAAAGCTAAAACATCCTAAGTGAAGACAAAATATAAAATTAAATTTACTGCATTCAACTAGAAGTTTCAAACATATTAAGCAGAACTGGAATAATTATCAGGAAAGCACGTTGAAGGGGTTTTAAAGCAGCGACTGATATTCTCACCTTTCTCATCCTGACTGGAGCTGCAAGCTTTCTGAGCAACATCTGCATTGTTTTCTGCTTTTAGACTGCCTGTACTGTTCTCATCAGCGGTCTGTGGGGACAGGGGACCTCCAATATTCACGCTTGAACTTAAGGATGTATCTGTGAAAAGAGAACAAAAGGAAAAAAAAAAACTGTCTGTATGTACTGGTACCACAAGAGAAAATCATTAAAAGACCAATAAGGGCGGAAAAATAAAATTCTAACACAGAATCAGAAAAGATTTGGACATATTAGCATGTGACAAATAAATATGGAATGTTGATCATATTAAAGCAAATCTTTATAACAGAAAGGAGTGTAAAGCAAGAGATTTAATTGCCAAATAATCAAGTAGTAATGGCCAAGCACAGGAATCCAAAAACAGCAAGCGAAGTATTGAAAGCATGCCGGCTTGCAAACGCATGAAACTATAAAGTGCAGGAGGTCAAAGTAGGCAATCCGAATGCAAGGGGAAAAGAGGAAAATGCGTCCTTCCAACGGTGTACCTGCCGTCTCAGGCAGCTCCCCCTGACAGCTTTCTTTTAGGAGCTCAGCTGACCCATCAGAAGGTCCCGGCAGCTGGGACATGGAGGATACTGAGGCTGCTGGTGTCCCTGATTCACAGGACGCCTCAGCTACATAAGAATACACATCAAGGAATACTATAAATATCCCCAACAAACAGGACCCAACTTTACTTGTGTGAGTATGTACTGTTGCTAAAGCGAAGCTTCTCTAAAGCGTGATTCACTACAAGCCACAAAGGACATAACCCTAAATAAAAGTCCTTAATAAGGACTGGTAAGAGTTGGTAAGTCATTTACATAGATGAACATTTTATTTGTTCAGGGTGTGGAATGGTTTATCCCACCGCTCTTAACTCGATTAAACTTTTAATCAATTTTTATTCTGGTTAAGTGTTTAGATGGAGCTTTTTTATTCCAAATGGACTTCATTAAACGGTGCTAATGTATGTTATAAAATGTACATGTGTTTCACTAGACAGTGATGCTAAACGATGCAAAATGACTCTGATAAAACTGATTATAAGAAAATCATCAACTCTTGGGGTACCAGTGGCAGCCCTATTAGGACTCCATATCATGCCATCACACTGCTAAGTCATTTTCTATAAAAACACATTTGATCATGTGTTGTTATTTTTTTTATTGCTTGATTAAAAAAAAACTATTTTCCTATTTGTATGCCTCTTTAATGGTGACTTTTGAAATGTCTTATTTCACCAGATTTTTTTCCCCAACAAATGAAAGGAGAATAAAGTAAAGGAATAAAGGAATTGATCAGTGTTTCCTTCTTCCTTTAAATTGAAACATATCCATCACTACTGTACCTGAATGGTTGCCCTCCTCAGCTCCGGTTTGGGCCTGTACAGATTTGTCTTCAGGCGCCACAGAAAGCTGTTCCTCTTTTTTGGATTGTTGCAGCTCCTCTGCTGCTTTTCTCTTCAACCGCTCCATCTCCATCTCCTGCTTGGCTCTTACACGCTCCAGAATCTCCTCTGAGACAAACAGACCAAGACATTGAGGTAGAGAAATGGACCTACTTAACCTATTATAGAGTCAAATAGCTTTTTTATAGCAACACATCTGACCACACCTACAACAATATGTGCTGTAAATAATATTTGGTATTTCTTTACCGCTTCAACAGATGGTAAAGTGAAAAGACTAATAAATAAATAATAATAATAATAATAATAAAGTATATCTACACAATATTACCAAACATTTATGATCAGATAGCTAATTATCACAAAAAAATATGCTTATTTATAGATATATTTTTAGATTTACTTGGCAGCGTGATGTAGCCTGTCGCCAACAGGTGGCGGTAAAATTAAAACTGATTATTGGCCTTTAGATGTCTTTATTCCAGGATTTTTTTTACCAAACATGTCAAGTTTGGTGAAGATTAGACATTGCATGTTTAAGTTAGTTTGGTGAAGATTAGACATTGCATGTTTAAGTTAGTTTGGTGAAGATTAGACATTGCATGTTTAAGTTAGTGTCAAAGCTTTTTGCTGAAAAAGATTTAACAATAATCAACTTCCTGTTTCAGATTGTGCTCCGAGAGACTTTTTTGTCAGTATTGGTGTGTTACAATAGTGTGTCTACCAATTTTCATAAATGTACGTAAAACATAGCTTGAGTTTACAGATGGATCTATTTCGTCACACCCACGTTTTATGTTTCTTAAGTTTTTAAGCATTTTAGGTCCTTAAAAATGTGAGTCCTTAAAATAGCCGTTGTGCCACGATTTACACCGATAAAACCACTGACAAGTGAAGTGACGAACACTGATTATCAGGATCGTTACCGTTAGCTGCGGTCAGGTAGGACGTATTATTGCCTCTGGCTTTGTCAGTGAGCTCCTCCGTGATGTCCATGTGCACATGGATCTCATCCCGCAGTTCCTCCAGTGTGACGCACAGCTGTTTCTCCCAGTAGGTCCTATCCAGCGTGTCTAATAGCTCCGCCAGCTGTACTTTGGTACTGTAATACCAAATCGTCTTATTCTCGTGCTCGCCATCTTCTTCTCTGAAAAGGAAATTAATTAGTTAACTTGGTTAAGTCAGTAATTTCTGTAACAAATATCAGTAACATTTATTTTGCTATTAATTCTAATAATCCAGTGAGATTTTTGTTTCTGCACAGAGATCTCATCCGGTCCGTCAGGAATGGCATAAGGGAACAGAACTGAGACAGACTGAATCCATATTCCATAAATCCACATTTGCATAGAATAGAATTAGGATAATTTTTTTCCCCCAAGAACATCGGTTCTGCCAGAAACTTCTCACTCACACTATGATCCTGCGGTTTAGGAACCAGTATTTCCTCTGATGGCGGTCAAATCCGATCGGCTCGTGTCTGATGTAGGGGCGGATCTTCTGGCTCTGTGTGAGACTATCGCCCACACCTGGCACCCGGTGAGCTACACACACCTCGCACTGCCACTCCTCCTCGGGCACCTGGAGCAACGGTGGCTTCACACACTCTAGGTGATAGACGGCAGAGCAGGTCTCACAGCATAGCAGATCGCCAAGGTGATGGCACACGCGGCAGTGATCGTCATACGTCACCACGCCCTCCGACATCAGCTCCTCCCGTGCCACGTTAGTGGTCAAGAACTGATCCACCAGTAACTGCAAGACTGTGAAAAGATGCGCAAAAACAAGTGTTCGTATTGCAATATCCTGAGTAATCTACTATTATTAATAAAAAATCATCTGTAAAGACTGTCGAAACATCTACATGGTGATGTAATGAGTCACAAAGTGGAGGTGTAATAAGTGCAGATAATCTGCAAGGATACAAACCAAGAATAAAAATCATACCAAGGCATCCGGTTACAGAAAAACAATCAACAAAGTGTTGCATGATGTCAGCTGAGAACGACATTAATGCTTTCGAAGCAACATCCAATATCCCTGAATTGTTTTATTTCTTTTACACCTCAGCAATTAGACACAACGAACAAATATAATTAAATATTTGTTAATATTAAATAATCTAATATAATTAAGTAAATATAATTAAAATATACTAAGAGGCAATCAGCAGACGCCTTTATCTAAACTTACATTTTTGTCTTTTATACAACTAAGCCATCGGGGGTTAAGGGGCCTTGCTCGGGGGCCCAACAGTGGTAACTTGGTGGAGCTGGGAATCAAACCCCCAATATTTTACGTATTTACACCTTAACCACAGAGCCCCACCACCTGCCCACTTATTTAAAAAAAAATTCCTGGATATCACTTGTTAGTTAAAAAAAAAATTGCCTCCAGGCGTCCTGGCTCATGTGACCTTTCGGATCCCAGCTGGCTTTTTCTCTCTCTCTCGCTTTACATACCACTCAAAAAAAAAAAAAAAAAAAAAATTCCCCAAAATATGTCTTTAAAAATATTTTTAGCAAACTTTTTTTTGCATTATCTTGTCGTGTCAAATATTACACACAACTTATGATCTGTTTAGGTGCAAGTTGTTTCTACAGAAATGCTAAAGTAATAAACTAAGCATGTTAATACACACTTTAGTGCTAAAACTACTGTATGACCTGCTAAAAAAATAAATCAACACATTCTGACCAATCAGAACCAAGTATTCAACATCGCTGTGGTACAGACTGTTTTGGGTAAAAGTTATCCTGATCAAAACCATCCCACGCAACACACACCAACCTTTCAGCTTGCTCTCAAGCGGTTCGTAGGGGAAGTCGTCTTGGTTCTGGACACTCAAAACATGGTGGTACTCTGGGTCGCTCTCGCAGTAGGCCCGCACCACCTCGGGCCACGTCATCCCGTCCATAAAATAAAGCGTCGAGTTCACGCTGTCCTTTAGGTCTGCTGGGCCAAAGCTTGTGTTAGACGTGTCCTCCTCACGCAGGATAGCCTTCATTAGCGAGATGTGCGTCTCGGCCAGCAGCGTGCATTGCTCCTGTCCCGACAGAGCTGCGCAGAAGTCCTCGAAGCAGAACGGAGACAGACGCAACACTGTACTAAAGTTTCGCAGCACCTCATAGATGGAGGCCGCAGTGAGAAGGTACGTCGCCGGCACCAGCATGTCGTCGGACGATTTAGGGAGCTCCAGAGGGGGGACATTCTCTTCTTCGAAGACAGGGGCATGTGGACGATACACACGAGTCCTCTTCCGGCCTAATGAGAAGAAAAATGTTTGTAAATTCACAGCTACTTATTTAGATGTGGTAGTAGACATTTCATATAGACAGTTGTTAGTAGATATATAAAGTAAATACACCAATCATACCTCAGGTGGACAATGGAGAGGACAAAAAAAATGAACAGACAGACAGGCAGAACAACAGAAAACAGACAAAACAACTGACCGACTAACAAAGTGAGATAGACAGGCAGACATAAAGGATAGGGAGACAGACAGACTAATATAAACAGATCAATGGATAGAAAGACAACAATACAGAGCAAAAATATTAGAAAAGAATATACTGAGAGACATAAACAGAAATACATCTATGAAATACTAATGGACTTTTTTCCCTGTGAGGTCACATGACTGGCTTCCTGAGGGTTTCTGTATGATCGAAACCCTGAGGCAGGAAGACAGATCTGTAACTAGTCTCGCATGAGGCGCTGTCACAGTCCAGTCACTCAGCAATTATAACTTGGCAGAGCAGCACGATGCAGAGGCGTGTCAGTGACAATTAAGTCAGTGCTTTCATCATTAGTCAGCGCTGTCATAACGCTCATCCAACACCGCAGAAGCACAAAGATGCGGAATTCCTTTTAAAACTGAATTACCATAAGATCACAGCTTATAAAGTTGGTGTTAACGTCGCCGCTATACAGGAAATAAACTCACCACCATTAAAGATAATAGATATATAAACTATTCACCATATATTATATATATATATATATATATATATATATATATATATATATATATAAACTTAAAACACACAGCTAATTGTGCTTCATATATTACACAATTGGGGAAAGTGGTAGCGCAGTGGTAACTGTATCCGACTGCTAAGCGGAAGATCTGGGTTTGATTCCCAGCACAACCAAGTTTCCACTGCTGGGCCCCTGAGCAAGGCCCTTAACCCTCAGTTGTCTAAATGAGACAAATGTAAGTCGCTCTGCACAAGAGCGTCTGCCAAATGCTGTATTTTACAATACATGTAAATATGTACTTAGTGTCATTTAAACCCTATCCCATTCTATTATCTTAGAGGAAAACTTTACGTAAAGGTGCTCTGGTATATCCAGAGTTTTGCTTGCTTGAAAAAAAACAACAAAAAAAAAACTCTTGGGTCTGTTAGGGTTCGACTGCACAAATCAAGTAAAGGCCAGGAAATTCATGATCATGCTGCAGAATGATATTTTCATCTGAAAACATTCTACTAAACTCAGCTGTAACGTATAATTTCGAGCCGAGGGTTGTGGAAATTCTGATGTGTCCGGGAAATTTTGGACAGACAAACGGAAACATTAAATAACAATTAGATGAATTAGACAAATGCTGGATGAGCTCAGGTGAGTTCTCCAAACACTTTTTTTCTGGTCAGAGGAGAACTGGCCACCACATCCCAACCTGGTTTCTCCCAAGGCTTTTCCCTCCATTTTTTAAAATTTTTTTTTTTACCGATGTTCCTGGTTCCTTGCCGCTGTCGCCTCTGGCTTGCTTAATTGGGGGACGCTACAGATATAATATTGACAGATCTTAGTTACTGAACTGTGTGTGTGTGTTTACTATTGCCCTTTTATTAACACACTATTCTGTAAATCTGCGTTGAAACAATCTCTATTATCAATCTCTCTACTTGGCTTGATAAAGGATTGTTTACTTTTTATATGATCATATTTTTTACCAACAAAACTGATTAACACAAGCCTCTTTAGCCCTACACACACACACACACACACACACACACACACAAAACTCTCTCCCTTTTTGCTTTGTCTGATCGTGTGTAACAAGAAATGATTAGATTCCTACTCAGGATCCAGACTAATAAGTGAAAGCAACTTCTGATATGCAAATGACCACTATAATTAAAAGAATATACTAATTAGCGCATGACGTCATCAAGCAACTTTCTGACTGTGGTAAAAATATACGCTGCCTTAGAAAGAGTTCAAAACACTGCAAGCGTCAAGAAAAACAATCGCTTAAACTCTCTCCAAGAATCAGGCGACACTCTTGCCCCACAGCCTGGGGTAAACAGAAGCGGCCTCCATTTTGAACTTTTTGTTTAATGTAAATTAAACTGTATTGATGAAACTTTGATTGGCATTGGGAGCCACTTAAATCCACGCATGCGCACTCAGAGCTTTAACAATGTGATGAGCCAAAACATTAGCTTATAAGCTAACGTTAAATAGAAATCATTGCTAGCTAACGCGCTTTTACCCGGTGTGTCGCCGCAGGTGCTGCTCTGGCTCCGGCTTCCTAAACTGCTGCAACTCGCGTCGTCTTCATCCGGCAGTTCCCCCATATAGTCGGACCCATCATCATCGTCGACATACTCTTCCTCATCCTCCTCATAATCCGCTTCTACTTCAGAGTGGCGGAAAAAGTCGCCGTCGTCTCCCTCGGACTGTAAACTCAAAGCGTCCTCTCCCTCCTCGGTGCTGCTCTCGTGGTCGTCGTAGAGTCTTTTGCGCCTTCCTCCTCTTCCTCCTCGTTTACCCCTGCTGCCTCTACCTCCTCTGCCCCTCAGTAACGAGCTGCCCCTCCGCCGCCCCCTTTTCGATGGCTGGTAGTTTTCATCCACCTCGGAGTCCAGTGTCCAGAGTCCCCTGCCTCTGCCTCTCCTCCTGCCTCTGCCCCGGCCGCCTCGACTGCCTCGTACCGCCGCTCGAGATGCCTCCTTCGGCACTAGTCCACGAACGGACGGCCTGCCTCTTCTTCCCCTCATTTTTAGAAACAAGATGGGTTACAATATCTTTTATTATAATTTTCTCTTTATTTACAGTCTTTAACGCCACGACTCCTGCAGGAAACAATCTCGCCAAAACACGCAATTATCTAAGGTTATAAACTCCCAGCTTCACCCTTCCATAAACTTCTTTCCTAAAGCCCGACAAAGCAGCGGACTCGATTAACGGCTGAAAGCTCGAACGGAATGGCCGGTGTCCCGCTTCGGGTCGCACTTAGCCGCCATTTTTCTTCCCCTCTTTTTTTTCCCTACTGAAAACACAGAAGGCCTTCTCCAGCTCGGGCGTTATTTTGTTCTCCACCCGAATTCCTACAAGTCCCGCCTTCTACAATATAATTGGGTTAGAACCCTCCCGCCTTCTACGCAGTTGATTCGTTTGTACTTGATCTTGTCCAATAAGACGGCTCGGTTATGAATAATAACCAATCATAGTTTAAGAGGCGGAATTTGAGTGAATGCTGGTGGAAAAACAACACTGAAGGTAGTGGGATGTCACGTGTCCTGCTCAACAATGAACTTTTTTCGGTGTCACGTGACACCACAAAATTATTGCGCGTTGTAGTAAACGCTGATTGGGTTTATTTATATCCCGTTAGCTGAACTGTAAATGTGTTTTATTTAGTGTTTTTATAACAACAGAAATAAACATGTCAAGGAAAAATAAAATAGAAGGAAAGACTAAATGCAACTGAGTGCCATGTTTACATAGGATTCTGTAGTACAACAGAAGAATAATTCCTAATTAATGTTTAAAATGGATCTCATTCTCTATAATAAACATCTTATGATGAAATAATGATGTAGCCAAGTATTTAAAAAAAATCGGCTGAAAAATATAAACACCTGACCACCTTATCCATACATAAGAATTAAGATTATATGATGTTATAACATGTTAATTATCCTAATTTATCCTAATTATCCTAATCTTAAATCCATATATGGACTGATATTAAATTAGGACAATTAACAAGTATTTAAAATAAATATCGGCCTGTATTTTGCTGTTTATTCCTCAGGCAGATCAGACACTACTGTGGCGCATTCAGAACTCCAGTTCGTTATAAAGTGTTTACATTTGTATAATTAATCCAAATTAGAAAAAAAAAGTCACATATTCAGACCACTATTAAATAAATAAAACGTTTTAACGCACCAAAAACACATGGATCTGCAGTCTTCTTTATAGTGTTTTATCATAAAGTGTGTATATAAACACTTTTAACTTGTAGTGTGGACATAGATTTCTGTTAAAAATGAGTATGTAGAAAACGTACGCATTCTCTGTAGTATAATACCGCAGCTATGAAGAAGGAGAAGATTTCCTGGAAGAAAACCAGTGCCAGATAAAAGAAGATAACATAAACTGGATGTTTGCAGTGGTTTAAGAAGAATACATCACCGTGATTTTATGTTATATGGAAAATAATTACTTTGGGTTATAATTAGCTTCAAAAAACTCCCTACACTCACATCACATCATCCTGCCGTCGATGACTTATATATTACTATAACAGCAAACATACCAGCTAACAAACAGTGATGGAAATGAGCTCATTACAGTTACAGTACTTAAGCAGATTTTACCATCGATCATAATTTTTTTTGAGTATAATTATATTGTAGTTGAATTGTTTAAAAATCATAACAGATCTACCAGCTGAGTATATTTTAGAATAATTTTAGTTGTATATATTTAGTAGTTATTATTTTTCCTTGATTTTAGTAGGGTTTGAATTCTGTTTCTCTTCATTAATTACACCAACTAGGGGAAAAAACACCTTTATATATCAAACATATTTATTCTGTTGCAGCTGAAAAAAACAACAACATTATTAACCTACAGAACACTTTTCTGAGGAACATTTACAGCATTTATCAGACCTACAGATTAGATTTTACTATAAATACCCAGCAAATTTCATTTTGCCACAAATACCCAGGGAAAACCATGCAACTCAACTAAACTTCAGCACAGAAAACGGGCCTAAATCCTAAATTAAGATCAACTTCTTGCACCTGAATGGTTAAAATCACATTTTACACACTGATGTATTTTATAATGCAGCAACTTGAGTAGATTTTAAAAACAAAATATTATTTATTATTATTTTATTATTTTACTTCTACCCAAGTGAAATATTTCTTAAATAACAATTCTTTTATTTAAGTAGAATTTATATTTATGTTTTTTTAAAGGTATAAAATACCCAGTTTGCTCAACATTAGTTATTTTATTATTTTATAGTGTTTTTCTAAAAACGTTTTCTCCAAACATTTTCAGAACGTTTATCAAATACCAGTAGCGTCATGTGGATGTTCCAAAAACATTGTTCTAAAGAACGTTTTTTTCCCCTCTCAACATCAAAACAATGTACGACGACTAACAACTATAACGTTATAAGAACGTTACGTGGACATTATTTTAGAAACGTATATGTTCTGACGTTTAGAGAACCTTTAAAGAACGTTAGCGAAGGTTGCGAAAACGTTCTTTTTTTTTAGCTGCCACGATTAATGTTCAATCGTTCTTTTTCGTAGTTAAGGTAATAAAATGGTTATTACATTTAATAAAACTTAAACTGACAATTAAAAAAGTCATGTTTTTATTATTATTATTATAATTATAACGTACTAGTTCAATTATAGGAATAAATTTAGTCTTTATGCGAAACCCTAGTCTTAATCCATAACGTCACAGCCATCTAACACAGCGTTGTCGTGGCCGAGTGGTTAAGGCGATGGACTAGAAATCCATTGGGGTCTCCCCGCGCAGGTTCGAATCCTGCCGACAACGAAACATTTTTGTTCTAATTTTTTTAAACAACCACGTTTTTTTCAATAAACGCATACTAGACATTCTGTGACACTTTAATGGGAGTTTAGCATTTACAAAAAAAATTATAATAATACTATAAAAAAACAAATCATTGATATAAATAGGCTAGCGTTACAAACACTGCTTAACAATGTACCACAAGCTTGGACGCTGATTATTTATAGCTAAAAACAGCAATTAATTTCTGAATCATATAAATATAGATTAGAATATTTCTGTATTATTTATGTCTATACAAATATACTGTTTATTCGTTACATAACAAATGTGGATTATATATTTACAACATCCACTAGGTGGCGCCAAATCACCAATGTTATTTCTAAACGCAACTAAGTCGCCATGTAAAGATAATCGTTGGTATTTTATCATTAATAAGGCTGTGCTGAGTAAAAGAAAAGCTGCCATATACAATTTATTAGAAATAGAAGTGTAAATATATACACGCACCGTCCAGTTTAATAGTAACAGCTGGGCATTGATGCAGTTATCCAATCAGCCACTAGGTGGGAGCAGCAAACGACATACAGGGCAAAAGCGTTGATTAATTTTTACGTCAAACACGAGAAGAAAAAATAATCAGGGTCTGTTGGTCGGAAATGACGTCATACGATATGGCACAATCGCATCTAGTGGTTGTTTTTGTACTTGCAGGGAACTTAAAATACACACAGTGGGTTTTTTTTTTTTTTTTACTTTTTTAGGTACTACAGTGTCCATTACTGTCCAATCTCCATAAAACTTTGTCTATGCATCTTTAGAATTATATACCGCATCATTCCATCTGCGACGTTATGACGTGGCAGTGGTTCTTTAGGCATTATAAGCAGCTCCATCAAATGACATGCATATTGGGTGGATGTGTGAAACAGCGCATGATTACAGAGACGCAGCATCCGGTTTTACAAACAATTAATATTAATAATAATTAAATCCCTACAATTATGACAGGGTTTCAGAAACTACAAGCTTGAACCTCTTAATACAGTTGCAAACATTAATTACCAGGGTCAAGCATATTAAAGGCAGAATGAGAAATAATTGAAGACAAATTCTAAAATTTATTAGTGAAAAAAAAAACTGCATAGTGTGTTGATAAATACCAAATAGAAAGAAAAAAGACACAAAAACGGCCTCCCCCCTCCCTACCAGTTTTTTCAAAAAAGAAAAAAATTAAAAAAAAATTCAGTAGCAAAAAAAAAAAAAAATGACATCATAGGGTGCATTTAAATCTTATTAGTCAAGGAATCAGAGAATTTTGTTTTTAAGACTTACAAGTCAAAAGTTATGACCATAAACAGGAGTGCAATATTGAACTGTTGATGGCGCTAGAGGGTTTGAGATAGAGACTATAAATTAATAACAGTTCAGACTGTTCCTCTATCTGTGGGTCTAATTTCGGTTCTACAGGCTGCCATACACGAGCGGAGGAAGAAAACTAACCATTTAAACCATTTTTTTCTTTCAGGCCTGACCACCACCACCACCACCACCACCACCACTACACTACGACTATTATTACTATTTAAATCAGCACACAGAGACAATTAGCCCCAGAGACAAATCCCATGTAAAGACCTGGTCTTCTACACGGCCACCCGTACAAGATCATCGGGCACCGGGACCCCCAGACTAAACCTGGTTTCTCCCAAGCCCCCCCCCCCCCCCCCCCCCCCCCCCCCCATTTTGTCATCAAAGGACTATTTTTTTTTTTTTACAGATATTAGTTGTCACACTATTCTACTATTTGATTGTGTCTATCGTTTAAAGCGCTATAATTAAGGTGACTTGACGACTGCTACTAATAACAATAATACAAATCCCTACAATTATAATAGGGTTTCAGCAGTATGTGCTTGAACCCCTAAAAAAAGAAGTAGTAAAAGGAGAAAAAAAAAAAAAAAAACTCAAAAGAAGACAGAAGTCGTTACTCATCAGGGATCATTATCAGGGTTTTTATTAAAAATTGTCTGTACAGGTCACTAAAAGAGCTCAATCACCTCGATGGCGTACAGGCCCAGCTCTTGGGACTGCTTGGATTGCTTGAGTGCCTCCAGGCTTCCTTCGATCTTCCCCAGTTCAGAGTACAACTTCACCTGAAGATAAATACGAATGAAGAAAACGTCAATGAACATTGAAGCGTTATAAGAACAGAATGATTCGTCATTAGCAGGTCAAAGGAAGAGGTGGGATTTCAGACAGAACAAGGAGAAGATTTCTCCAGCAGGTCCTAAACTAGACGTTTTCTTCTGTTGTACGCACGATTATATGCAGTTGTAGTTTAACACCCCGGTTTCCTAAATCACAAAAAAGTGCAACAAACCAAAAACTGTTCAGAAAAAGAGCAACTTTTATTTTTTTTATTATTATTTTTTTTAATGTCTCAATTATTGAGAAAACAGCTAGGTCTTTAATTCGCAGACTCTTTAATCCAGAGCAACGTACAAAATGCTCTAATAGATCAACACTGGTACATTAGATCATAAATCGAAGGGCACCTTTTTGTGTGTTAAATGTTAAGTTCCAGGTATTTAAGGAAAAGGTTGGTCTTTGATAGGTTTTTTTTTAACAGTCAGTGTCTTTGCTGTTCTGACATTGATGGGAAGTTCATTCTGCCATCTTGGTGCCAGAACAGAGAAAAAGTCGAGATTCAGACCGACTTGCGTCCTAGGGAATGGGATAATTATTAGATTACTGATATAACTGGTATTTTTTTTTAAACTTATTTCTTAAGCACGGTCGGCCGCGAAAAGCATCTTACAAACTTCATTTCTTTGCAGATTTGATTTCAACTTGGAATAATCAGTAAATCCGTTAAAGAAAAGCCCCTCGTTTCCTCCAAAAACCAAGAACCAACACCGGAGACTTTAGTTAGATTCTGCGTTACATGTCGTTACTATAGAAACGAAATCAACTTTAAGTCGTACTGTAAAATTTTAAACAAATGACTTTTTTTTTTTTTTTTTTTGTACTCAGAAACGAGCGACTCACCTGTGATCTCACAAACTTGTGAAGACCCGTGAGCAAACTCTTAGCTTCAGGAGCTAAAACCAGGACTGTGAAGTGAGCGTCAAGCAACAAGCAAACCCAATCCAAAACCTACAGGAAGAACAGAAATGGGAATATTACAGAACACTTTACGGAACGCTCGGAAGAAATAAACACATTTACCCTAAACACGGCCGAGTTTATCTAAAAGTATTTACTAAAAATGTTTTTAGCTGCTTTATTGGTGCAAGTGGTTTGAATGAATGTTTATTGCCACATCCGCCTCACATCCGACTATCATAGCAAAACAAATAAACAATTTAAAAACGGTTTATTGATTAAACACATTTCTATAAAAACACAGATGCATAACAAAAATCCATCAGCAACAATAACTTAGAATTCATTTTTGTCAAGATTTTTGACGGATGCACATTTGAAAACAAGTCTATTAAAGGTCCTCCTGATAAAAAGTGCCGTCTTAGGACATGTGTTTTACTGTTAGGCTTTCATTAAAATACCGACATTTTGGAGCAGATTCTCCTTTAAGTAAATGTCCATGGGTAAGTCTAGTGTGACCGATACGACATCTTGTACAAATAACTATCTTTGCTTGAGTCGCTGGAAGTGGTGGCTCAGTGGTTAGGGTGTTGGACTGCAAACCCGAAGTTTGTGGGTTCGATTTCCAGCACAAGCAAGTAACCGCTGCTGGGCCCCTGAGCACGGCCCTTAACCCCCAATTGCTTAGTTGTATAAAAGAGATCAACGTAAGTCGCTCTGAATAAGAACGTCTGCTAACCGCCAGAAATGTAAATAGTTCGGTTCAGATTAAAAGTTGTTTTTATGTCAGTAAAAGGAACATAATCAGGATCCAACGGAACGAAATAAGTTTTAGATTTTTAACGATCGCACACACAAATTAAAATTCACTAAAATCACTAAAAATGATGAATTCAAATTTACTAGCAGAAAAAAGGAAAAGTAATAAGAAAACTAAAAGACAAACGACAGTTTGCAGATTGTACATACTGGATAGTACGAAACTGTGCACTGAGCCGAGATCACTGCAGTGAACCTTATAGAAGAAATGTTTAAATCATACAGTACAGCGCAAGTACATTAGGAGAAAACTGAGTGTGTGGTGAAAAAAAAAAAAATAACAGGTAAAACTTTTAACGAACTGATCAACAATTTAACGTAAAAGTATTTTGAAGGACATCAGACCTGATTTATGGCCGGCATTCGTAAGGCGCGGATCTGAGTGTGGGCATCTTGAGAATATTTCAGATAGAGGAACCTCAGGTACTGCAGGAGGAGCTAAAACACACACACACACACGTACAGTCAACGACAGGAAAAAAGCTTTAAATATATACAAAAAGTTCACACAAAGCGGCATTTCAAAATATATTTATTGTTTTACAAATCACTTGAATTTTTTTCTATATTATTACTACTATATAAATATCCAGAGCACATGACACTGTGTATAAACACACACACGCTGGTTTGTGTACTTACTATAACCTGCGAGACGCTGAGGTCTTTGAGATGGGGGAGGAGGAGACTGTCGCTGTACGCCGTCTGCAGGATCTCGTTACTGATGAACAGGTTAAGAAAAAAAAAAACAAAAAAAACAAAACTCGACAGTGGACGATTTTAATGTAATAACTCGTTCATTAGTGTGTAATCACATGATTACACTTTAGTAACATCCATTTTCTGGGATTTATTAGTGAAACACACATTTTAAACCCTTCCACCGAATCAGAGGCGGTTAGTAATGCGTTATGTGTAAAACCTTCACATTCACTTTGGTAGATTTTTGGGTAAAAGTGTATTTTTAAGAGTCGGTTTAACTGGTTTTACTTTTATTCTCACTTAAGTCACTTTTTTTTTTATCACCGAAATTAACCTTATAGCCGTTTCTATCCAATGTTAATGACGAAAATGTAGTTTTAATAATTAGTTTTAACGTTATAACGACTAAAGAGCGAGAAGACGCTGGAATATCAGTAGAGACAGGACATACGACCTCCACACAGTCAAATCAACTTCCACACTTCACGGAGAGAAACGAACAGTTACATAATGTGATGATTCTATGTGACCAAAACATGTTATATTAGCGTACAGGAATTCCAGCTCCAACCGGAGAAAACATCTTACAGTAACTTATGATGATGACTATTTGAGGGGGATTCTGTAACTATAAAGACTTTACTCTTACTGCAAGTTACTATAAAATCTCACACTTATATGTATTTTATGTGGTCAATTGTTAGTATTTTTATTGGATTCAGGATTTCCCCCTCATTAAATCAAATCCATACTAACCAGTAACTCACTACTTGAGTAATCTTATTAATCCATACTTCATTAATCATTTAAGTGTCACTTTAAACATTAATACTTTGGGAAATTGAACCCACAACCTTCAGGTTAGCAGTCCAACACCTTAACCATTGCACTACCACTTCCCCAATTATATAAACAAAGTTACAGCTGGTGTGTGTGTGTGTGTTTTTAAAGGATACAGTAGAGCTCCTTTATGTAGTCCCACAGGACAGCTCATATCCAGAGCTAGCGGGTCTCTGGTGGGTTTGGAGCCAAGAGCCGGGCTTTCTGAGGGAACGTCACAGCTTTCCTCATCCGCAGGGGGAGGACAGAAACCGTTGGGCTGATCTCCGGCTGAGTCCGCGCTCTGAGAGAGAGCCTTCATCAAGAGCAGACTGTCGGCCTCCAGAGCCACATGCTCCAGTTCTGTGTCTGGAACACTGGGAGAGAGAGAGAGAGAGAGAGAGAGAGAGAGAGAGAGAGAGAGAATAGATAATGAAAAGAAAGAGTGACAAGAGAAAGCACAGGAGAGAAAGAAAAAAAAGAGTGCGAGACAGATTAGGAAAATAGAAGATTCATAGCATGAGAGAGTATGAGACAGTGCAAGAGAAAGAAAAGAGGATTGACAAATAGTAAGGATGACATGCACAAAAAGAGGGGATGAGAAAGTAAAAGAGAAAAAAAAATTAGAGCGTGAAAAAATAGGAAAAGAGGATAGAAAATGGGAATAAGAGAAATGTAAGAAAGAAAGAATAAAAAGTGCACGCGTGCGAGAGAGAGTGAGACAATGACATAATAGAAACGGAGACAGGAAGACAGGGGATGAGAGAAAAAGAAAGAAAAACGATATGACCAAAAACCCAACAGAAATAACATCTGGAGTGACGGTGAATAAACAAGACTGATGTTTTACCTGAGGATAGTTTTGAGGCAGGCACAGGTAACAGATTCCGGTATATCGGGGTAGAGCTGGAGGCAGATCTGACAAAGGCGGAAGTCTCGTTTCTCCAAAGCCAGCATCAACAGATCAGGACACACACTACACAAACAGAAACACACACACAGAGCACTCTGTGATGAACAGAACCAACAACAGTATTTAATGAAGTTACTGAACGTGTCACTCTGTCGCTCTAACCTATGGCATAGGAAGTGTGTGTCGACCAATTGCAGCAGGGCAGCGTGTGGGTAGAACCCTGGTTCTGCTTGGCACCGCACCACCAGTTCACACGCAACTCTTCCGGCTGAGAGGTGCATCACTTCCTGCTCCGCTCCACTGAGAAACTCCTGCACTCGTTTCTCCGCTTCCTGCACCGGGCTCACCTAACAGTACATACAGGTTCAACAGACGCTTCATATGGAGGAAATGTATATTTTCAATACCAAATACTAAATGACTCATTTTCCTGAACATTAACGAGACACCGTATCAGACAGACATGTCCGCTTACCTTGATGTCCTCAATCAGCTGCTCGACTGTCAGGCTGCTCGACTGGTTCTTTGTGCTCGTCTTCTGTAGGAGAGAGAATCAGAAATTAAGCCGCTTATTTATTGCCTTGTTAATTAAATAAATAAAAATAAATACACACAATCCTCGTCGTACGATATTTCGACTTTCTTTTAGGTTACGAGACTGCGTGACCTACACTACGTCGAAATATCGTAATGGCTAAACCTATATCCACTTACGATATTTCAACCCCATCGTAAATCGATGGTGTCTAAATAGCCTATTTTAGCAGAAATCTGCTAAAAACAGGAACCTGGCAACTTTGCTGGCTTTAATTTCTAACTTTGATTGAAAGGGTCCGAAAGCAATTTTTACACTTACGGTTCTCCGTGTGGACATGCCCCGGCTCTTTCCCTGCGCGTGCGTCTGCGTCGCACTTCCATGAAGCAGCTGGTTCCAGGATGGCACAAGCGTCGGACCCTTCGTTTCTACATGAAATAAAGAAAATAAGACGCTCATTCCTGCTTCTCCATTTGCAATTTATCAAAAATGTTTTGTTTTTTTTACAGCGTTTGGTCCACAGCTTAATTTGGATGACTAAGAAGTTGAGGCCGTGCTCAGGGGTCCAGCAGTGGAAGGGATTCGATATCATGACCTTCAGTTCACAACCAAGCTCCCTTTTTTTCCGACTTAGTTGCAGAATATCACAAGGATGGTGTAATATTTTGCCTTAAAATGTTCCTATTTAATCGCCTATAGACATCGAATACAAATGAACTCCTGATTAAAGCACAATACCGGTAGTGCTGGTCTGTTTCAGCTTCCCGACAGCAGCAGCCAGAGACGACTTCTCGCACTCAAAGGGAAGCACAGAGAGCGACTTTCCATGACACACAAACAGCTTGCTGGAATAACACCACATCTGCACAGACAAGAAAGAAACGGTCATTCAGATACCTCCAGCAGAACTGCTTTCTCGTTACATCATCATGAGATCCCGTAATTCATAGAAGGACGTCTAAACGCAGCCTGTTTAGATGGGTCTGCTTGGGTGGACCTCAATGTTACTGGTAGGACAAAAATTTAACTATTAATATTAGAACCATGACGATGACCTACCAGTGCAGAATCCATACGTGAACACTAAGGATTTATTCACAAACTTTTTTATTGTTCATCTTAATTTTTTGTGATCTAAATACCTCCTTATCCATTAACATATGAATGCGTGACACAAACATCGAGGCTTCGAAGACAATAAATCTACACGACTGTTACTAATCACGACAGAAGCAAATTATATAACGACACTTGATACTCAAGAGGCGGTTTGTTAAAGTTTCCATTATTTAACGAAGCGGTAGCACCCCCCAGTGGGCGTTTAGATAATGTCAGAGGGAGTATGAAATCTGGTGGTACCTAGTGGGTGATTGAATGCTAATGGTGGGTGGGCGCTTAAGAAATAGGCATGTTAAGCGGAAATGTGCCAAGTTTCCCTAAGACATTATTAGCGGAGCAAAAAAAATCCAGTTTCTATAATGTGGATTATCTTCTGTGTAATTTTCTTCCCCTTGCCTTTATTACCATCTAAACAGGCACAGGAATCTCACTAATTTACTTATACTTAAACTATATTTGTTTAATATTTTATGCTAATTTGCCATCAGGTTTGCTCATTTCTTTGTTCTTGAGGAATATTTATTATTTATTCTAATAATGTAATAACTTTCGGCCTCTTATAAATGGAGGTCTGGTTAAATGAAGACCTTTTAGACAAAGAATAGTCAGTTTGTGTGCATCGATGTGGGATGAAAGGGGGGGGGGGGGGGGTAGTATGTGGTTATAACTTGACTGTAGTGTATCAAGATACTCATAACATTTCCAAAACATTTTAAAACGGTATTAATGTTTCATATTGACCAATGCATAAGAGATGCTATACAGTGCATGTTGTGTGTGTGTGTGTGTGTGTGTGTGTGTGTGTGACTACAAACACTACAGGTGTATCTGACCTGGCCATAAATTCTGCCCGAAAGCTCTTTGGCAGCCTGTAGAGTCTGAAAGTGTGTGTTCCAAAGACACAGGAAATCTAAAAGAAAAAGCAGGTTCCCAATAAAAAAAAAAAAAAAAAAAAAAAAACATCACGAGAAGACATTAATGACAAGACACAGCATGTATTAGATGGATATTAGTTGCCTCAAAGTGCCTGAGACGGCGAGTCTGGTACCTTTCCGACTTCCTGCTGAGGGATGCGGGACTCCCACTACAGCAACGTGAACCTGGTCGAGAGGCAATAGCGAGGCGCAGCTCAGATCTCCAGAGGGCAGCTGAAGGAGCAGGGAACGCGGCAGAGCCTGAATTTCTTCGGCTGGCGTAGAAACCGTAGGATGAGCCGCTAACACGCTCTCGTACACACCACCGCTACGTCCTGAGGCGAGAGGACTACTAATTAAAACGTCAAAAAAGGTATTTAAATGCGCAAGACCCCATGCTGTATTCCTACTTACTCACAAAGTAAACCTAAATAAATACATGCCATTTACAGCACCAGTGATTTAGCTTAGCCTTTAAATATTTTTTTTTTTTACTCACCAGGGACACAGAATGGACTGCTGAATGGCGGATAAACTATTGGACCCCAACCTGCACTATAGAATGCGTCTGAAATCTTATACTTTCACACTATATGGTATGCAAAACAGTGTACGTGAGGTCATTAGTACGCAGAAGATCTACTACCTCCTCATGGATTTTTAAGTATGCATACGATGGACACTATTAATCCATGAGGACTTGGGAGAAACGACCCACCATACTCAAAAATGGCAGAAAGCGATGATGCAGCGCTTTTTAAATGCCTCAGGTACCTCAGGAAAAAGGCGTAGTGGTTAAACTACGCTTATTTGTCATTATCCAAATTTAACATTATCCTACCTCAAACTGGTGCTGCTGTGACATCGTATGGTACGTGACAACATTAGCATAGAGCAGTGCTTCCCAACAAAGGGGTCCCGACCCACAAGGGGGCCTTAGCGAGTTTTGATATGGGTTGAGCAGTGAGCGTTAGCGAGAACGATCATATTGCATTAGCCAATTTTATCCATGATCCTCTGGCTGACCAAAAAAATGGACAAATTTGTAATTCGTCCCGCACAAAAACGACTGAGTCTCATTGAGTCGCCTTCAGCAGCTGATAGCAATGAACCACACATACTGGACCCAGGTGAGGAAGCGCCCACCAATTCAGGTCAGTGCTAGAAATACTGGAAACACGAAATGCAGGAAATACCAAGAGCTACAATATCTTTAAATGTCAGAAAGTTTGTATTAACTCCAATGTAGTAGATACTTTGGTAGTGTGTGATTTTAGACTAAACAAAAAGAGAGACACGTCACACACTGGTGTTAAAAATAACTAGAAATTAGACTGTAGTAAAAAAGGACATAAGACATGAGCTCTTACCGAGGTACAGCAGGTGTATGTTTCCATCTCTAAAGCTGGCGGCGTAGCTGAGGGGCGCCGGCGCTCCGGGCTCCGTCTCCATTTTGTGTTTCGTAAGGGTGTTTGGATTGAACCTTTGGACATACAGGAAATGCTCTCCTTTCTAAAACACACACACACGAAAACCACAGTGCTCTTTTAAGGTCCTAACGAAGTTCGGCTCTGCTTCAGAAAAGTTACACTAATCAGCAGAACAGGAAGAGGAGTGTGTGTGTGTGTTTTACCTTCTCTGTGCTGAAAACTAGGACGAGCTGTCGCGCTGTCCTCACCGCTGTACTCCACCTGCACACACACACACACACCAAACAGAGCTGTAATAAGACTCAGAAATACTGATATCACTTATGAAAAAGTGCTTTAACATTTTATACTAAAAAAATATCAAGGCAAGTCCACAGACTAGCAAGCTGCCATCGCCGGGCCCCTAAACGTATACAGGAAATACTTACACCGAGCGATTTTTCCTAATCTTTTGCGATTGGTGTTCGTCTCTCTCAGTCATTATAATGTCAGACAGTCAAAACACATCAATAACGGATGCACACAGGACGACTCGTTTACAGTTTTACCTCAATCAATTCAACATTAACACACGATTGTCGCTACTGGTTTACAGTTTTACCTCATCAATTCAAACATTAACACACGATCTTCGCTAAATGGTCTAAAAGTCAACAAAAACATAGAGCTAAATTGCTAAAAGCAAACAAAAACAAAACATAGAGCTCATTTTTTTTGAGCTTTTTGCTCACACACCTTTTTTTTTGCTGTTTTGCCCACTGGACTCGATTGGACATTTTTTCGAGGTGGTTTGTAGTAATTTATCTTGAGTTTAATCATATTTTCAGTTGCTGGGTCTTTTTAACGGTTCGGGTTGAAGCTGTTGGATTATAAGTCAGTCTGTACGTTATCTGGTCTCACCTGATGACCTCCTCCGGTGACAACACTTCCTCTATAGACTGCTGAGGAGCAGCGAGGAGCGAGCTGAGGAGTCGAACGGCACCGCGCTGAAACAGAACCACCGGCTCCTGCTCTGGACCTGAGTGTAGTCTGTATATCTCAGCTGACACCTGACACACACACACACACACACACACATTTAGAACAGGCGAAAGGATATCAACTGTGTTTTTTATGTTATTAAACTCTAGATGTGAGTAATTCACTGATATTTATAAAGAATTGCACGCACTGTTGCTTTAAAGGCTTTGTCCAGACTGACTTCCTCATCTTTCCACACTCTGATGACCTGAACGAGACAGAAAGACAGGCAGAAAAGACAGACAATCAAAATGATTAGATCAACTTCTCAATGATGAGCCAAAACATTGAACTGATTCAAAGATTCAGATGTTCCACGACCGTCTGTTCACTTACTTTTCCATCTGTTACCACCACGTATTCGCTCGTCTGTGTGTTATATACAGCAGGACAGGACACACGCTGACCCTGTTTCACTGCCCAGCTACCCAGCGGCTTTTGATCCGAAACCTGCACACAGACAGCAGAGAGAAGGATGAGGTTCAAGTGCTTCTTTTACTAGAACTGTAAAAAAAAATAAATAATAATAATAACAAAAACTAGCACCAACTCCATATTTTATCCATCACTTGATCACATGCTTGTCTAGACACACATCAGAGCTTTTATTCACTGTTACACCACATGCACTATGAACCAGGGTTATTAAATTATTATAATTAGAGGGCAAAGACCCCTCTAAATACTGTCAGACATATTTTTCTTATACGTATATTATATATATCTGTATTTTTTTTTTTTTAAATAAAAATTTCTAGAAATTTTTGCCTTTATTGATAGGACAAAAGGATAAAATATGGGAGATGGAGAGAGAGAAAGGGGGTGGGATGGAAAAAAAAAAACCCCCCGAGACCGGACTCGAACCCGGGTCGTCGGAGTGCAACAACTTAACCACCATGGCGCCCGCCATCATATCTGTATTCTGATAATAAAGGTCATCTTTCAAACTACCCCGTCCCCCTCCTTTTAGTTCATTAATAAAGATTTATTACCCACTAACAGAACCCTACACGTTATAGAACATTTCATGGCGATGAGCAGGAAATACAAAGATGCAACAAAAAGATCAAAGAGAGAAAGGTTGATTCAGAATGCAGGGAATTCCGGAATAATATAGAAGATATATTAGATATAGATTAGATATACATAATAGTAAATTATTATAATTCTGAATAACCAAAAAGTAGACAAAGAAATGTGTCTCATTTGTCATTGTTTAATGTTTTACACTGGAAAACTTTTGGAAAAAAAAGATGATATAAAATAAATCAATCTAGCATTTAGGAGGCAAAAAATATATACATTTCCAATTAGAATAAAATCTACACAATAATATGTACGGTTACATTTCTGGCATTTGGCAGACGCATTTATCTCTTTATACAAAACTAAGCAATTAGGGGTTACGGGGCCCTGCTCAGGGGCCCAATGGTGGTAACTTTGTGTACAGTTACATTTCTGGCGTTTGGCAGACGCATTTATCTCTTTATACAACTAAGCAATTAGGGGTTACGGGGCCCTGCTCAGGGGCCCAATGGTGGTAACTTTGTGGTGCTGGGAATTGAACCCACAATCCTCCAGGTATCAGTCCAACACCATAACCACTTCCGGTAAGACGGGGAAAAGGGGGTTATTCCTCTAGTTTGTTTTTAAAATTTCCATAAGTAATATTTCTTGGCGTCACACCGTCCAATGTCTTTCTGTTACAGACCACCAACCCCCAAAATATGGTGTTTTTACTTACAGAAAAAAAAAAAGTTTAGGGACCACTAAATTATAGGTTATTTGATATTCACCGGATGACGTCCAACCTGCCATCTTGTTTGCTTTAGGTAGCTAATATGTTATGCTAGCGTTAGCCTTAGCTTTTAGGGCTAACTTTACTTGCTTTCACCAGTGACGGTAAGAACAAACCGTTTCTTTTACACGTATTTATAAATTAAACAGTTTTAACACGCAGTGTTGGTTGTGTTTACGTTACACGCCGGATGAGCCTCTCTCTCTCTCTCTCTCTCTCTCTCTCTCTCTCGCGCTTTCCCACACTGCCATTTTGATTCCTCTCGTGTTTATATTACCTTGTACACTGTGACAGATCGCGTGCAGTCGGTCACGATCACGCGATCCAGATCTGAATCCGGCTCGATCCCCTGAATCCCCGACTCTGCGGAATTCTGTCCTGGCACGAGCCCGCACAGCGTGTACGCCTCATAGAGCGCCGCCATGTTTCTGAGCGATGCTTAAAAAAAAACATCGCGAGATTACACGACGAGAGGACACGAGCCAATAAGCGAAAGCTTACACACTGCCCCCTAACGTCATGGAGGATATAAACTGATGGACGATTAATTATTCTGAATGTAGAGAAATTACCGTAAAGAAGTTATGCAGAAATCTTTAATATAAACAAATACTTAAAAAAACCACTTAATAAAAATATTAATACTATAAACTCGATTAGCAGTTGAGTGATTATTTACAGAACGATTTATTACACTAACAACAACCAAAAATTGGGTTATAGTTGAATAAGCCAAATCATTTTTTATTTATTTATTTATTTATTTTTTACCTAATTGTAAATAATTTGCTTGGAACATAAAGGAGAATTAATGACTCGTAGGACATCCATATCCCACCGTGATACGTCTACCTGATCAATTCAAAATTTCTGCAAGAAAGAAATGGCCAAAAAAATTAATTTACAGGTTAATATCAGAGATGGGAAGTAACGAAGTACAATTACTTTCTTACAATACCTGAGTACCTGAGTAGATTTTACTGACCACTTTTTACTTTTACTTGTTACTTTTTTTGCACAAATATCTGTCCTTTCTACTTATGACATTTTTAGACTTTAGTTTTAAATCTGTTTTTTGGTAGTTGATTCCCTTTTTTGGTAGTTGATTTACTTTTTGGTAGTTGATTCACTTTTCTGGTAGTTGATTCACTTTTCTGGTAGTTGATTAACTTTTTTGGTAGTTGATTCACTTTTCTGGTAGTTGATTCACTTTTCTGGTAGTTTGATTCACTTTTTGGTAGTTGATTTACTTTTTTGGTAGTTGATTCACTTTTTGGTAGTTGATTTTTTGATTTTGATTTTACTTTTTTGGTAGTTGATTCACTTTTTGGTAGTTGATTTACTTTTTTGGTAGTTGATTCACTTTTCTGGTAGTTGATTTAATTTTTTTGGTAGTTGATTCACTTTTCTGGTAGTTGATTTAATTTTTTTGGTAGTTGATTCACTTTTCCGGTAGTTCATTTACTTTTTTGGTAGTTTATTTATTTTTTACTTAAGTACATGTCACTTCTTTACTTCAGCTTAAGTAAAAAATTATAGATAGTATTTCAACTTTTATCAATCAGTCATTAGAAACATGAGTATCTGTACTTCTACTTGAGTAAAGGATGTGTGTACTTATGTTGCCAACTCTGGTTAACATAGTACAAGCCAATATTATTGTATGTTTTTTTTTTTCTTCCAAAAATATTCTTTAATTTATTTGCTATAACATAAAAGGTGGAAAAATTCATGATGTAACTGATCACAGCTTAAGTTATAGACAACATTTTAACATAAGAAATATGATACCCTTTATTGGTAAAAACATTGACTTAAAATGATATAATATCGACTTTTGGTTTCAGTTTCTCTTCTACCAGAGCTGTACTACTTTGCTGTAGTCTTATCGATAAATATATTAATTATATTCGGCTCCACCAAGCTACCACTGCTGGGCCCCTGAGCACGGCCCTTAACCCCTAATTCCTCAGTTGTACAAATAAGATAAATGTAAGACGCTCTGGATAAGGACGTCTGCCAAATGCTGTAAATGTCAATCTATATAAATGAAATATATCATTAGACGATAAGAATAATTTCTAGACGTATGATTTCTAAGAAATATACAGTCGGGTCAAGTCCCATCCCCCACAATGACATAATCAACACAAGCTACACATCATAGCAAGTCAATTTTTATTTGCTACAAGAATTAAGAAAAACAGTACAACGAATTTAAACAAAATATACAGGAACCCAAAGAGGCCAAAAAGGATGGCATTTGATTAAGGATAAGGCTGCCTCCATAGGTAGCATGACATCACCGGTTAAATTCATGGCAAAATGAAAATATACTTGGTCCTCGAATGGCAAAAGTAACACAAAAGAAACGAAACCGAAGCGGAAAAATCGAAGACTTGTATATAATATTTAATAATAATAATAATAATAATAATATTTCTACTATTATAAGTAAAAATCACATTAGGGTCTCTAATGCTATGGCTTTAGATTGAATACAAACGTCTGGGAAGAAAGTTTAGTATTTTAAATGAAATATTCCTGTAGTCATCTCTGAATTGAGACTTAATTAGACGAGACATCCTGCATTGGTTTACTATGATTAGACATGATCTACGCCGGGGTTTACCGTCAGTTATGTTTAAAAACAATCTTAAAACGTCTTCTGATAATCGCCACATCGTCGACTTCACAGTTTAAGTGGAATTCCAAGACGAATGTTTTTACAGGCAAATCCACAATTCCGTTTTAACCCGACGGGGGGGGGTCAAAAAGTTTTAAGACACACCAACAGTGGGCCTTGTGCTGCCACCTGTTGGGGTGTCTTGAAATTTTTCGATACTCTGTCAGATGTTGTGAGAACATCATACAGCAAATAATAAAAAAAAAAAAAATAATCTGGGGATTCTAAAGATTAGAAGGCAATACTGTATATACAAAATGTTTATATGCACCTCATTGTAATCAGTTAAACATTTTAGTAGAATTAGATGTAAACTATTAGCAATGCCTTGGATTGTTAGCAGGGCTGATTAGAATGTTTTGCTGACTAAATCATCTCACTGCTACTGCAAGAGAACAGGATACGTAGGAAGTTAACAGCAACCCACAAAACATGATCACAAGACAAAAATCACTACTCAGAAAAATGAACAAATATGTATATATATATATATTAAAAAAACTAAACAGAACTATAGAATCCTCAATATAATTCATTTTCTTCTATGATATGCTACCCTACACAAACAATTACGCAACAGAAAGCTTGTTTTGCTAACCGATTCAGGCATTTGTGTGTTTGCAATTCAGGCAACAAAAGTCAACACAATATATATATATATAAAAAAAAAACCCAACAAAATATCTACTTTAAAAGGTTTTACTTCACATCCACACGGCAAATCCTTAAAAAAAAAAGATGAAACTGTACAAAATAATATTTACAAACGCAGTTCAGGCAGAACACAGGGGTGGATTTGGATAGAAATTATTTTCCTGCATAATGCTAAAGTTTTTAAACGGTTGAATCCAATACATTTCCAGCTAATTTGTAGAAAATGATCTAAACATGCCAATCGTAACCTGCTGAAAGTGATAGAAAAAAAAAAAACATACATGATGAAAATTATTCCATTCTCATCGCAGGAGAATTAACCGATTTCTTTATTGCCTGTTGAATCTCTAAAGACACGTGCCGTAAATCGACCGGATCAAAGATTCATTCCGACTTTTGTAACAAAGGATCCGATTGTGCAAAACCAACATTTTATCACTAAAATGTTCATACTTTTATACCATTTCTACTTTGATTCTACTAAAATGGCTATACAGTCTATTCATCTTCCAGCTCCGCTATCTATATTATACAATAAACTGTAATAGGAAAATAATACCCATCATAAAAAATATTCAAATCTGCATTTCAGAAACACGACCATCTGCTAAGCTTTTCTATTTGGGACGAAATGTGAAAAAAGTTAATTATCAACTTATGTCCCTAAAGCACTTCTAAAAATATGCCAATAAACCTGTTTTATTGATACTAAGAGGCTGAATGATTAAAGGGACAGTTCGTGATTTTTAAATTAGACTATTTGGTAAGAAATGATCATTTATTCTGCGAGAAACTGTGAGAAATGAATCTGTTTAGAGTTAAAAATAGTATCTGCGAGACGCGACTTTTTCTTTCGCTACTGATGGTTTTTCAACCGCCAGTTTATAATCATGCTGCATGGACGCGGGTTTAGGAAGACTGTTTTAGGGGGCCGTTTACATATCACGTCGAAAAAAACTGCCCGGAAAAACGTTAGCTGTGTCGTTTCTCCTACACTCCTACAGGCGTGTGTTGTTGCTAAGCAACCATCAGCTGCTCTCTCCATTACAAGGACATTCAGCAATGGAAAACACAATGATGAGCTGCTCCTACATTTTACTGCTGAGATTTCAGCCGATTCGTTGGCTCTTCGCTATTGATGGTTGAAATGACGATAAAGCTTCTTGAACCCGTCACATGAGCCGTCGCATGCTTATGCTTGCAACATTTTGAAACAGCGTCTACATAATAAAATTAAGCGCTTACAGGACGTGATATGTGAACGGCCCTAAATGGAGAACGGTAATTGCTTTATTTAAATCATGAACGAATTTGGACTACGTTTTAAAAACAATTAGCTTCGAAAACACTTACTGTACCTTTAACTGACCCGAAATCTATTAAGTCAAGACAAACATGACTGTACTTTCAAAGGGTTTATCAATTAACCCTAAGGACTACTGGTGTGTCCAGGGGTATATCATTTTTATGGCTTTGTGAACAAACTTGTCCTTGCAGCAGGGTTGCCAGGGTGACATTTTTTACAGCAAAATGGAGGGATTTTATGAGGCTAGTTAAAATGTTATCTGTGGCTAATATCTTAAATAATCAAATAGATTTGGGCTCCTTTTCCAAGTCCAAAATTATTTTAGGCCTAGTTTCAGATTTTTTGAGACAAATACATTTTTATCCCACACTTAGAAATGAATTCATTTAGAAACGAATCAGCGGGAAATATGACTTTAAACCTTTACATTTCTAGATAGTTGAAATTAAAACTACAACCCCCGTCCCTGGGTCATCTGTAGTTCAGCATGGTGTTAAGACTCAAGTAGTAGAAACAGTCAAGTATTTTCGTCTTTTTGTCAAAAATGGCTCTGAATGCAAGTTGTAAAATATACATCAAGGTGCTTTACACTTCCTCCCAGTTGTTTAAAAAAAAGAGAAAGAGATAAAAAGAGAAAGAAAAAACCCCATAATAATCATAAGAATATTTAAACATGGTTAAGACGTCTGTATAGAGACCTACTGATTGAAGCATTTACACGTGCATGCAGAGGCACTATTCGAGCTGCTGTATCGTTCCGAGCATGCTCAGTGCACTTTTCGTCTGTAAGTCAGACTCCGCAATTCCCGCCTCGACTCTAATATGCATATACACAGGACTTTTCAGAGCCTGGGAACAGTCCATGCAGCTATAATAAATCCCGTCTTTAATAAACGGGAGTGGAAGCAGCAGCTACTTCAGAAAGCTTTTTTTTTTTTTTTTTTTTTTTTGTTTTTTTGCAGCCAGGAACATCCATGTCCTCAAAAAAAAACATTTTTCCCCCCCGTACATGTATTCCCTTTAACCAAGAACATGCATGAACTTGCTGCAGAAACTGAAAAAAGTTAAGGTTTTTCTGTGTTTTGTGGAATTATTCTAAAAGCCGGAGGAACATTTGGAAAACCGTCTCCGGAAGACTCGGAGATTTCATTTATACATGCAGACAGACATGCTCGCTTTAACAAAACACTCAGTCCCACTTTAGGTTAGCTTTTCCTTATGCCGAATATCAAATAGAAGATAACTTTTTAGAATGATCAGATTGTCATATAAGCTGCGTCCATGCTCTTTAAAACCAAAACCTCCATTTATTTTGCAGCACTAGCTAAAGAGAACTTCTGTTAGGACAAATCTGGCTTGCAGAGACAATCCCTGGAATCCTGGATGGCTGTTATTGGAATCTGAGAAAGGATGTGGTATTTTTTTTTTTCCTGCCGTGGCTTTGGAAAAGGCTGGCATCTATGAAGACCTGAGAAGCATTCTGATTAGGTGGATTTGCATGCCTGTGAATACGGCTTAATAGTCGAGCTACTTTTATTTTTAAATAGGAAGTCCGAAAGTCTGCGATCACACCGAAAGTCAGAAATATGAAGAAATTCTGTAACTACATGTAAAGATTCTAATTTCCACCTAAGTTGTTCCTGATCATATTATTCTACCTTTCGAGTAGAATAAATATAAACCTTCCCATTAGTGGTCTCAGACTTTTAAATCTCAATGTTCATCTTTAAATATTTAGTTATTGTAAGATGCCATTTTTTAAAGCCGCAGTATGTAATAAAAAATCTCTTTTTACCCCCACCATGATTGTAGAATTAAAAAAAAAAAAATTATATATGTATAATGTACAACATGGATATAAACATATGAACTACAGTATAAGGCATTTCAACAAAGGGGCGGAGTCAGTAGGACGGAAAGGGTGGGCATGTTATAATGTAGAAGAAATGTTTTAAATTACTTCATGTTAAAATGACACCTCATGTTAATTCATGATCCTAATCAGCAATACCAGCTTCGTAGTTGCTAAGGCAACCGTATTTAAGCCACAACAGGTAGTGATCTAATCATATTAAACGATATTATGATAAAATGATGGGGGAAAAAAAAATACTTTCTCGGTAAGTAGCCTTTATAGTTTTTTTTTTTTTTTAACGTATGACAAAAAATACCCCGTCACAATAACATCGTTTGAGAAAATATAAACTGTCGAGTCAGAGGCTACGGAAGCCTATTTACATAATCAAAAACTGGAGTCTTTTAGAAATTTGCAAACGGAAGGAGCCGAGCGAGTGAACGATGTTTACAAAATCCTGATTCAAGAAAGAAGTCGCGAGGACATGGCGCACAGACCAAATCACTCCGCCTGTTCGGGCGTAGGGCTGAGAGGGGCGTGGTTAGGGACTGGAACAGACACCGACAGGCCGGGTTCAGACAGAGTGAGAGTCTCAGGGGCGGATTTCTTGCGAGGCCGCTCTTTGGGGACAGAGAGGAATTCCGGAGCGTCGGTGTATAGCGGAGTGGATGGAGCGCTGGCCGGGCCGGTGGGGGTCAATGACGAGAGCGACGTCTCACCGATGGAAATGGACGGAGGAAACATGCCGATCTTTTGGTTGGTGGCCTCCTGGATCCTACGCTCAAACTCTCTCACCTCATCCATTGTCATGTCTTTAGAAATTAAAAAGAATAGAAATAGAAATATGTAGTTAGCTTCTATGAAAAGTTATGTCAAATCTGTACAATGCATTTTCATTGAACCTTTTTTTGATGCTGCATTATTTTTGCATTTTTATCCTAATTTTTTATTAACGATAATTACAATTAAAAGCAAAAGCAGTATAACATAAAAGTGATTTCATAAAGTTTTCAGATCTTTTAACGTACTTAAAAACCAGTGTATGTGACGTAAGAGTGCATAAAGGTTGTTGGATGTTGGATTATGAAGATAAATGTTCAGGAAAGGGGAGGTGATCTGGGATTTCTACATAAAAATGGCGGAAGCGTGGATCTCGCTTAGGAAGAAGATATTTTAAAAGATATCCACACATACGCTGACTTTGTCTAGGATCCCTAAGCCATCCAGAGATGGAGATGAATTGGTGGAATGTTCTTGCTGCTCATGGCAAACTTTTATGTTGGTTTTCTCATGCATTTGCTTCTCGTACTCCCGAACGTCGTCCAAATCCATATCTGCAAAGGCAGGGGGAGGGTGGGGCAAAAACCATGGACATCTTCAGTTAGGAACACTGAGGGAGCGGGGCATAGTGGTGTTAGAGGGTTAGGTTTTTGGGTCAAAGGTCGAATCAGAAGTATGAGCAAGGAGGGGATTTCAGTGCCGGTTAGTCAGTGATTAAGGTGAGAGGATTTACAGGAGGTGAGAGGATGTAGCTTTTCATCTTGAGATGTGAGAGAACCATCAAGAATCTACTTGAAGGATGAAGAAAGGGGAAACATAAAAGGAGAACCAGGAAAAGAGATGTCAAACCTGATGAGGTGCAAATAAACATATCATCCTTTAAAATTAATTTACAGAAAGCATAAAGCAAAGAAATTAAGGGCATCATTCCCAGGCAAAAAAAAACAAACAAAACACAAAACATAGTGAAACATCTTCAGAGACAAACCGAGGATCTTGCATCATGCGGAAGAGATTAAAAAATGCTATTCGAATACAATCAGAAAAGAAAAAAAGAAATATTACAGGCAACAATATGGCGAGAATCACAATTTTATCTTAAAGCACTTACCTGCTGTCACATGATCTAACACAGAAACAAGCTGCTCTTTATACTTTAATGTTTCACTCTGTTTAGGTTAAAACGTCATATGCATGATTTGCGTACTGCAACTCTGTCTGAAACGTACCTATCCACTCATCCACCCAGGCAAAGGCTTGTCTATGGCCCAGCAACAGCACGTCTCGCACCACCTTCAGGTAAGGGACAACAACCAGTTAGATTTATTTAAAGGAAATGTTGCTGGTGCATAAAAGAAATTATTTTAATGTGATTCTTTATTCTCATTACATTCTCTGCAATGATAATATTATTAAGGATAAATATTTAAAATGCCTTTATTTAAAAAGCCTTAATAAAATCGGTACACTGATAACCGCTTGGTACAATTTATAATTTTATTACGACATCGATCGACATTTAAGAAATAAAACGATGAGTGTTGAATAAAACATAAGGGCAACTTCAGACCGATCGATCGCAGTGTATCTACTTAATAGAATATTATATAAGCTAAATAAACACTTAGTATCTGACGAAAAGCATACATGGATCTTGTACCTTGTGTACGAACTGCTCGACGCGCGTCTGGAGGCCCCACACCTCGAACTTCACGGTGACGAGCTTGTAGGAGCACATGATGGGATTCTGCGTGTCCCGCCAGCCTTCCTTCAGCATCCCGCGAGACGTCTTCTCGGATTTGAAATAGCGCAGATCCTACGAACGGTGAAATTTTGAATGACTTATGTTATAATAAGTGTGAAAATTACACCAGGCAACGTTCCAGCTTTAATAATATTCCGTCTTATCCAGAGGCTTCGTGCATTTTTATTGGCAAATATGGAGTTTCAGATTGCAAAGTAGATGTTAAAATAAAAGTAAATATAGGAAAGCTCTAATATCTGAGCACTTGTCTTTCAGAGCTGTGTACGTTAAAACAGCAATACGCATCCATATACACATACAAAACACAATTCTTATGTCATTATAACATCATAAACTTTCATCATACTCATCGTTTTAGTCAGATACAATTGTACGTGTGTGAAACTTATCCGGCTTCCAGGTCCGACTAAATGTCTACACTTAATTGTGTTACATGTCTACTTTCAGGAAGCACAGAGACATGCGATCAATGATCAATGTTAAGATCATTAAAAGTAAAAAATAAACAATCATTTCAAAAAATATTAACACGTATCCAGTGATTTGTGCCATAAATGTCATTTCTGTATGACTTCGACCAATTTCTATAGTCAAAAACGCTGAATTTGCATATTTACTTGTATTTAAAACACCATATTTAAAGCTGGACTTCTTTATTAGACCGGAGGAAATAAATACTGGCCTTGTATCAATTGTATTGTACCGAGTCACATTAAATTAAACTTTCGTGCTCAACTAAATATGTATCTTACCTACGTGTGTGAAAAGAACCATGAGATATAAAAAATAACCATAATCAATAATCAATAGCCGATTAAATGTTACATTAAAGCCCCTTACTGACCGAAAGAGTCAGTGCCTCACCATTAAACGTTAAGTGCACCTCACTGTTAAACAAATTTTATATACTACTGGACTGTTTAGTAACAATCCTATATTCTTTTAGTTTTTAAGAACGAATTTATTGTTGTGGATTATGGATTATGATGTCGGGTCATGTGACATGCTTAATAAACAGGGTTATAACTGCTCACCTCTGACTCCTTGTAGTAGCGCTCTGGAATCTCATCGTAGGCGATATCTACGTAACAAACCTCCCGCTCCTGATCCTTCAGCTCATTTTCAAAGATCTACACACACACACACACACAACCAACATACAATGTATACAGGGAAGAATAAAGGGAAACTCACAGCGGAGTAGAACTGAAGAAAAGGAAGACACAGCAGTGCATTAAAGAAACTGGGGCAGAAAGACAGTAACTACATTTACTTTTCTGGCATTTAGCAGATGCCGTTATTCGGAGCGACTTACATGTATCCCAGTTGTACCACTGTAAAGCTAAAGGTTAAGGGCCTTGCTAAGGGGCCCAGCAGTGGTAGCCTGGGAATAAAACCCACTATCTTCCGATCAACAATCCAGTTCTTTAAACACTGCGCTACCACTTCCCCAAGCAACTTCATTATTCATTAATTTAGTAAAATTACCACTAGAGGGAGATGTGGATTCGACGGCCGCCGACGCTATACACTGTATCAGAAAGTATGTCTTTCAGTATGACAGCATGTATAGAGGACATGTAAAAGTACAGGAAGTGAGCACAGGGTGCTCAGTTAATGGACAGCAAAAAGGAAGGATATAAAGTGAATGCACAGTGAGGAGAATGACTGGTTCGCTCTGGCTGCGATACAAACAATAGCACCATTAATCCTTTGTACTGTTAAATTGCGAGAAAATCACCAGGTATAAGAAAATCCCCCGCACAAGTGACATTCACACCCACTGAGCTGAATGGCGAAGAGTCTTAGAATCCTACGTGCACCAATGAGATACTAGTCTCTGTTGTGATCATGGGGCAGTGCAACTGGATCAACGGTTTCTGGATGAATCTCACCAGGCTGTCCAGAGCTGTATTAATTACACCGATTTAACATACAGCTAAAATGGCAGCTTAGACGTTACACAATTACATTTCAAGAACTGCCTTTAGTTATGTTGAGCTCATCTGTTATATATACACACACAACGGAGCAGTTGAGGGTTAAGGGACTTGCACAAGAGCCCTGCAGTGGTACCTGGGATTTAACCCATGATCTTCAAAACAAAAGTCGGTACATTTCTGAGCGTCCGTGAGTTCGAATCCTGTCCTGTAGTGCTTTTCGGATCCCATCCAGTTTCTTTTTCACATCTCTCATTTTATGACGCCTATAATAAACCTTCTTTTTACAAAATGTATTTTAGCAAAGACTCCAAAAACCATATATGTCAATGTGCTACCCACTACGCCACCGCAAAAAGTAGATCTTATAAAAAAAAAAAAAAAAAAAAGAAAAAAAAAAAAAGACATCCAAGACTTTAATTACTGAGCTACAACTTCTTACAAATTATTTCCTAGTTATTTTTCTTTAAATATGTCTTGCGCTAACTCTTGATCACCATCTGTGTAGAGTTTCACATGTTCTCGGATTGTCTGTCCTTTCAGATCTTGAAAAACCTACTAGTATATGTGGAATAGGGCTGCACGATATTAGAAAAAAACTGACATTACAATATTTTGTTGTTCTGCTGTATATATATTGCAAAATAAACAAATTTCCCCAGATGAATTAAATAGCTCTGTTGGAAAAAAGTTATTTTTATTATATTATTTTAGAATGATTGGGTGATTTTGTGCATCTGTGTAAAATATAATACACAAATTATAATCGTTATAATTAATAAATACAATAAAACAAATTTAATGCAAATAAAATAATCAGTGTTTTATGTTTTTCTGCAGCTTCAGATACAGAAATTGAATAATCACATGTAAAAATCACACTGTATAAAAGTGTATAAATTACATACTATTAATCTCTGTTAAAGCTATAAAAGTGATTGTTTCCTGCATATGAATGCTTAAACTTTCAACACTAAACATCCTGTAATGCGACTACTGCAAATGCACACATTGTGATGTCGATGCTGTAACGATATATTGTGCAGCCTTAGTGTGAAAAGTGCGTTTATTTATATAGGGTATCAGGCACTTTAACAAAATGAGACAGTAGAAGGTTTGAGTGAAATGGAGACGCTGTGGGCCGAGGGATTTGTGCGTGAGAGAATCTCCACTGCTACCCTGACCGCCCTCGAGTACGGTATGGGCAGCCCCGATCGATACCCGAGCTATTAGAACACTACAGATTTACCACATCCAAGAGAGAGAGAACGGACAGAGAGAAAGAGAGACTGTGTGGCAAGAGGACAAAGGAATGACTTTTCCACACACCCACTTTTACATTGAGTTGGAGTTATGATAGAGGGGGATATAGAGAGGGGTGTAGGATGTAAGAAAGCACTGACACGACTGTGCAGAGAAGGAAAAAGATACCCTACACAGCGTCCCTCAACATAGAACAGCATTAATATTAAGGTGAATTATAAGATTCCGTTATATTCTCTGGTAATATTCTGGAATTTTTAGTTTTGGAAGTATTATTACTTTTCTGACAGCAGTCGAGAAACGCTGTCGTTTGACACAATTATTTACACCCTTTGTCAGGTGCCCTCTCAAGAAAATTACTTACGCTAGCTAAACGCTGCTCAGTCCAGAATTGGATTTTGTAAGTCAGACAGAACCCATTAACAAGCGACAGATCGTTGGTGCCAGAATAAAAGAACAAAGATTACAAGGTCAAAGCTGTAGGTAAATCGTCTAACGTTGATTGGCCGCCGAATGAGATCACTCTTATTAACACATTGACAGATTTGCTGGATTTTTTTCCTTCCTTTAAGTTACGATTAAGTTTTTTACAGATCCACTGCAGTGTCCTGATGTGCCAATTTACCATTCCTATACTACACATTTCAGACTTTATTCCCCCAAAGCATTCCGACTTTAATTTCGTAATCTTTTTCCCCCAATGTTGCACTTAAGCTCTGTCTTATTAACACGATTGGTAAAGATAAAGAGAAAAGAAAAACCAGGAAGGCACCTGTAAGGCTTGAGGAGGATTTACAGAGCTAAAGTAAGTGCTCATGTACTCACGTTGTCATTGCATCCGTTGTTGTCTTCATACTTGGTTTCTATGTGGATGGAGAACTTTGGCAAAAACGAACACTGGAAAGGAAAGAGAAGAGAAAGAGATGGTTATTTTAATCTTCAACAGCTGTCGCTTTATATTTGCTTTACCAAACAACATTTTTAAATTCCTGGTAGCCCCCAGACATCCCAGGGCTATTGTGTCTTCCGGTCGAGCTACCAAAATGTATTCCCGCCCTGCCCATCAGGCTAAGGGAGGAAAAATTTATTTCAGAGACGAAAATACAGGAATTTTCTTTGTACATCATTGGCGAATTTACATCTTATTTATAAAGGTCTTTTTTTTTTTTACACTGTTCAGGAACCATATACCACCATCTACTGATGCTCTGGCTCTTCTCGGCGTGCTGCTGAGGGAAATGATTGAGATGCAGTTTGACCATTGTTTGCATAAATGACTGGTGTGATAAGGCGGGACTTTTTTTTAAAGCAAAGCAAATGATTGGTGACTGTAGCAAGCAAAAGTCGAAGCCTGGGCATTTTGGGTTATTTAGAATTCCCAGCTGGAATTCCCAAAAAAGAGGATATGTCTGGGACAAATGATATATTTTATATAGAGTGCGTATAAGGATTGATTTAGGAACTGCGGATAAACTTTCTAGCGCTGAGATACAGGAACATTACTGAACAGTATGTGCATGTGATTCAGGCTGTATTAATCAGTGCATGTGTTTGGTGTGAGCTCGTCTACTAGACCAGCTATAATTAACAACACAGGAACATGAAGACAGATTTCCATGGTAACCCCTTTATGGCAAAGAAAGTTACTGCAAACGACACCTTAGGAAGCGTGGGCGAAGAATAGAGAGAGAGAGAGAGAGAGAGAGAGAGAGAGAGAGAGAGAGAGAGAGAGAATAGATTGCAGTAAATAAAAGAGTTGAAAGTGGGGACCGTCTCTTCTATTGGTGAGTCACTGTCACTTCCTGATCCATCCTTAGGCTTGGCCCCAACCACCCCCACTACACTATACAGAAATAACAGTGACTCATTTTGAAGACTTCATTTCCAACTTTAAGGAGTCGAACGAAGACATTTACCGTTAGGAAAAGTCGAAGGATGTCAGTGCGTGAAACGGCACATGAAGTCAGTGGTTAAATATGAATCAGATCTTTAAATAGTCGGCTGTGTAATAATATTAATACGTTAATAGGAATAACTGAGCACTTGCACGATGATGCAGCAGCAGTAAAACCATAAAAAAACATAGTAGTAAAAAGCTTTAGTTTATTTTAATTATTAAAACTAAAACATTTCTTCAGCTTGTGGACGTATTAATACGCCTTTAGGTTCGGTATCTTTAGGTTAGTTGTCAAAAATGCCATTATGAACGCTAAGTTCATAGGACCAAATGCATAATTTTCCTGTTTGGTCCAGACCAAATAAACCAACCAAGTGTAAACACACCCTTAGAAAAGCATCTCAAAACATTAAACTTGAAACTGCAACAGCAGAAAAGGTTTGACAAGAGTGCATTTGTAGCCTAAATGCAGCCCTAAGATGCTTTTCTGCTCACAGCAGCAGTGGCAAAATCTGGTTACTTGAGTCATTATAGTGTCCACAGCTCAATTCATTCTGACTAATTTTTGTTTTGGATAAACTAAAGCGATTGCTATTGCTGTCAATAAAAAACAGTTTGGGAAGGTTTTGGAGCTGATGTGGGCTTCTAGGTCATTAAAAACCTTTATTTGATACTGGCACATGCCAGCTTTTTTTGCCTGCTGCACAGTTTGGGCATTTTTAGGAACTCCGTTCCACCCACTGTTTTGAAAGGCAAGCCGCTGCTCTGTCTTCTGGCATGGTGCTAAGGGAAGGAGATGCAGTTTGACCAATGTTTGCGCGCATGACCGACCGAACGATGGTGACGTGGAAGGTGGAAGGTGGAAATGTTCGACTTCACAACAGCGCAAAATCTTGAAGGATAACGTTTAACTTGGATGATGGTAAACAAGTGCACTTTAACCACAGGGAACAAAAGTTTTTTGCCATTTTCCAATATGAGGAGTGGTCTTTCCCATTGGCTCATGGCATAGTACGGTGTCTATCATCATGTGTAGGTCATGATGGGAGTGTTTATGTACCTTTTTTTTTGTACTAAAAAGTAAAAACAAACGCAAGTTAAGATGCTGCGCGAGTCTTTATAACATTATGATGGTGGGGTGTTTGGAAAAAACATAGAACTTACTGTGTATTCTGCAGCCAAGGGAGGTCGGGGATTCAGGACCAGGAGAAGATATAAGCAGAAAAAGAATACAAAAAAACAAAATGATCATCTTATCAAATTCAACTAAACATCATGTTTGAACAACAGAACCTGCACCATTTACTTCCACCATTCCATTTAAACGATGTCTCTTGTGGATCTTTCAATAACTCGCTAATTTCTGCATGAACCCCCTCGCTGTTTAGATGCAAACTGCAAACTGTGCTATGATTAATTTCTATCAGCTTATAACAGAACCAAGCAGGAACGTTAGGGTGTATAAAAACCAAAAAAAAACCCAAAAAAACTGAAACAGTTCCTGAAAAAGTTCCTTTCTGTGAATCTTATATAACCGACTCAAATTAACAACAGCGTTTTCCACACATGGGCATCCTGCCTAAGAAAACTGACAACCGCCCAAGTGTATTCTGCCCTATTAAACCAGCACTTCACTAATTAATCTGTTCGGAGAAAAAAAAAAACCCCAACACGGCTTGTTTCTAATTTAGCAATGACACGAATGTTGCTCAGGGTCATTTAGAGTGGGAGATGAGAAGGGGGGGGGGGGGGGTAAAGGTAAAGATGAGACGAGAGACGAGTGAGCGATGAGAACGAGTAGCTGGAGCTATAGAATCACTGCTGTGGGTGAAATAACCTGCATAAATCTTTAAAGACGCAGCTAAAAAACAATTTATTCATTTGATATTTAGTTGAGGTGCAAATACCGATATCGACCATTGGTTTATTTTAAGCATGTATATCAGGGGCCCCCCAAAAAATCCCCAAAAGGGCTCCCAGTATTACTATTAGCATAATGATCTTTTATTATAATTTTCAAATGTATTTATTTAAATTTATTTTATTTTTTAGATTAGTTCATATTTATACATAGAATATTAAAAAAATATAAGCTGACAGATGAGACAAACAGCTGTTTTTTTCCATTGGAAACAATAATACTTATTTCACCCATTAAAATGAAACTCAATCTATAATTTCTTTAATATGTGTTTTTTTTTTCTAGATGTTTTTGTTGTCTCTCATTGTTAGAATAAACCTTTTTATAGAAAATTTTGATTCAATTGAAAAATGAATAAAATCACAATGCATTTATTTCCAGTCTGACATGATCAGCCCACCCAATCTGGCAACATTGGACGTAAACCCACCCAATCTGGCAACACTGGACAGGAACACTTTCCTAATGCGAGTGACTGCAGCCAGTGTTGCCAGATTGTGTGGGTTCCCGCCCCAATTGGCTGCAGTCACTCGCACTGGGAAAATGGAGGATTGTCTGATAGAGCAGACTGATTGTTTTACTGTAAACGTAGTTCATCGTAGTTAATCTAGTTATCATCATTTAATTTATTTATCAGAGCAATAAAATTGACCATATCAGGTCAAATACTCTGATAAATACTCTTTGGCCATGTGATGGACTGGCGACCTGTCCAGGGTGTACCTCTGCTGCCTTTCGCCCTTGCAGAGGCGGCTGGGATGGGCTCCAGCAGATCCCCGTGACCCCGAATTAGGGAATAAGCGGGTACCGGTATAGAAAATGAATGATGAATGAAAAATACTCTTTGTTGTTGCGGAAAACCCCCACCCCCCCCCCCCCCCCCCCCCCCCCCCCCCCCCCCCCCCCCCCCCCCCCCCCCCCCCCCCCCCCCACCCCCCCCCCCCCTCCCCCACCCCCCAACCCCCCCCCCCCCCCCCCCCCCCCCCCGCCCCCCCCCCCCCCCCCAACCCCCCACCCCCCCCCCCCCTACCCCCCCCCCCCCCCCACCCCCCACCCCCCAACCCCCCAAAAAAAACCTAGAGCAGTCACCTGGAGCCACTCTGAAATGCTAACCCGCTTTACTAGAAGCTTTATTCCTAACAATCTAACAACAGACTAAAACAAACACACAATACACAATCTAACTCTACACTGCAATACTCTCTCATGGTGTCTTCACACATTCTACTGCCTCATTCAGGGGAAAAGCATAGCATGGTGCAGTTTGAGAATCGCTCGCTACTCTGCGTTATCGCCATAACTGTTTGCAATTAGGCAGTGGGGGATATTCGGGCTCGCTTGAAGGCATCATCAGCGTAAGTGACTCGCCCTTGTGTTTACATTACATTTACATTAATGGCATTTGGCAGACGCTCTTATCCAGAGTGACTTACACTCACTGCATTTGTTCAGTGCTCAGGGTTGAACCTATGATCTTCTGTAATACTGTATTATTGGATCTCTCAATTTTCTATTTTTTTTTAAAATTATTTTTGTTTACCTGTTTAGCTAAGAAAACATTAACAATTTTTTTTTTTTAAAATTCCTTTACTCTCTTTATACACTAATGTAGAAATAGAAGTTGTTTAGTTTGTAAGGGCTGTAAATTACGGTATTTGAAAAGGTTATAAATTAAAAAAAAAAAGTTATTTATTTCAATACTGTGTTTATTATTGGGTCAAAAACTAAAGAATTAAAAAAACATCAGTTATCAGTCACATAAATGTGCAATTAATAAGTATTGATGATAAAAAAAAAAAAAAGAATAACTATCACCTGTGATGGTGTAAGGATAATAGTTCCAGGCCTTCTCCGTCACATAGAAAATTCTGGGCACCACTGCTCTCGCCCAACTGGGCAGTTTGCTGTAAACAGACAAAGGACGACATTAATAAATATTCATTAATATAAATATAAATTGCTTGTGTTTATGTTCTGGATATAATACAGCAAAAATGCTTTACTCCACGTTTATACAGTATGTGACCTATTCAGTATATAATGTCCACTATATTGTTTGAGACGTATATTAGAAAAGCGTTATTTCTCTACTATCGGGAGATCGTGTCTTAGAGGAATGATCACCCTCCCAGCTGGTAAGCATTGTATGATGGGAAGAGCTGCTGGTGGGTGGGAACGGACCAAAATAATGTGAAAAATTGGGGGGGGGGGAATGACAGGTGGTATTGACAGCTTCATTGGTTGAAATGCATAATTTAACCATTTATACTTGGACAATAAAGCAGCAATGACATGACTTTCGCAGGAGAAATAGGATGTCCAGCTACACTTTGGTTTAAACAATACTAAATTGGCTATATACAGATTATTTTTTAGAACCCGATTTTAAAATCTTGTTAATTACTTATGAAGCCCTGAATGGTTTAACACCTCAGTACCTGAGTGAGCTTCTATCCTATTATAGTCCTCTACGTCCTTTTAGGCAATCTGATAATACCTAGAATAACAAAATCAACTGCAGATCCTTTTCTTACCCAGCGCCTAAACTTTGGAATAATTTACCCTGCGCTGTTCGGGAGGCAGACACACTCTGCCAGTTTAAAACTAGATTAAAGGCACATCTCTTTAACCTGGCCTACACGTAATACACACATTTTCATTATCCAAATCCGTTAAAGGATTGTTAGGCTGCAATAGTCGGGTCAACCGGAACCGGGAAACACCTCCAAGAACACACAATATATGTGTATATCATAAGTTGAACGGCATCCACATAGTCGAACCGCCATTACTAGGAGACAATAAGGCAGTTTCTCAGTGATATCTTGTCTTCTAGACAGCCATCCGGACATGACGGAAACTTTGCTGCAGCATGGGTAACCTACTGGTTTATCTGGTCAGAGGAGAACTGACCCCTCCGACTGAGCCTGGTTTCTCCCAAGGTTTTTTTCTCCGTTCTGTTACTGATGGAGTTTTGGTTCCTTGCCGCTGTCGCCTCTGGCTTGCTTAGTTGGGGACTCTAAATTTATAGATATCAATCAAATTGAGTGTTTTAATGAGTGGTTAATATTGTCTTTCCTGATGTAATTCTGTACAGCTGCTTCTCTCGATTGTTAAAAGCCTTATAGAAATAAAGGTGACTTGACCCGTGCGACCGTCAAACATCCAAACACATTTAGCAAATTGCAATTCGATGCAAGATGGTTGAAAGATGGTTAGTTGCATTCTACTGGAAGAAGATAATAAGCAACCGAACAGAAAGCACATTCATACAGTGGAATATTGAGGGGAGCGTCACACCATGCAGTGACGACGGCTAGAGCGGATAGCCAAACCTGCACACTGAACACTGCCGGGCGGTACGCCGCACCCTGGGGTATATATTTTACAGCTCATATTTTGGCTGTTTTACTCTAGAAATTTCGGGGAGAAATTTTATGCTAGCCTTTCCGCGCTCTTCCCTTATTATAACTCCGTGCCCAACCTAGGGGCCCTCAGTTTGAGAACCACTGGGATAAATAATCTGGCAAAATATTTTGTATTAGAAAAAAAAAAACCTACAGCATACGGAAAAACTAAATTTGGAATCTGTTTTTACAGTTTCTGGAAAATAATAACCAAATATTGGCACAGGTTATATAAACCCCTCACTCTACTGATTTCTGTGTATATATGTCGCACTTTTGTTATTGAATATATGTGAATATGTCTGTCGTAGCCTTTGCATAATAACTTTTTTACCTGTGTAATTAAATTTTTGGATGCTATGGAGGTTGGGGGTGGGGAGTTTAAATATATATATAGTAAAGAGCAGGTTAAAGAATGTCCAGACAAGTATAAAGGTTGAGTTGATAGTGTTAATTGCAGTTTTAGCGTCACTAATTGGTAGCCTGGGTACCAAGTTTCCACCAGCCTTTGCTTCTTTTCTTTTATGTTAGTCTTATATCTGTCTGCAATATCTTAGAAGCCTAAAGCCTTTACTTTTTCATCACCTTAGTAATAAAAGAACTGGACATAATGGAGTCTTTCCTGACAAACCGAGAGACTGCGAGGCATAAATGCTGTCTCCGTTTCCATAATGGGTTTTTATCTGCGTAATACAAAAGCAAAAGGAGCTGTGTCTTACTTAGAAATGGGATTCGGGGCCTGGCTTGCAATAGTATTTCTCTCTTCTCTTGCACAGACACATAGTCTCCTCTTTCGGAGACCCTTCTTTCTTTCTCAAAGTATCTTACACACACCTACAGAAAGAAAATTAAAACAAAAAAAAAACACCCCTACCCTGATCTACCCACCCTTTCTAGGATAAGCTGTGCTTTCCTGAGTGATAAGGTTTTATAATCCCAAATGAATTGCAGCCTTCAGCTCAGTTCACACAGATACCAGCGCAGGAACTGATGGGAACAGGACTTACACCTACTCACTTATACAACAAAAAGTTTGATTGGCAGCCATTGACAAAGGCCACGCCTCCTTAACACAAACTGAGGAGAACAAAGATCCTGCGTTGGGTTTGTATTGTAATTTCTTGTATTGTAATTGTCTTGTTACTGCTACTGTACAAGGAATCAAAATCCATCCAAGCCTACGAGAGACTTTAAAGCCCGAGGCTTGTCTCTGACACGCAGAGTCACGACACACCACGTCTTTATGTTCCAGAGGATCTGCTGAATCCTGCCTAATCTAACAGATTCGAGACTATTAAAGGCAGCCATACATGTATCTTTGGTGTGAGAGCGTGGGCTGAAACTGCATTTACCCCCCAAAAAACTGGAAACATCAGAAGCAGTTACACGCAACACCCTTTGAAGGCGACTAGGCCTCATTTTAAGAGTCGAACTTCTAAAGAAGAAGAAAAAAAAAACCTTATTTAATTGGCGGCGTACACTGCGACGGTTTCCGAGGGAAACGGCATGGTTCCGAATCCCACGTCTTTTCACACTAGAGATCTTTTATTGGCTCCGGCTGAGCTTTTCTCACATGCTCACAGGGGTAAAAAAAAAACAAAAAAAAAAACCTCCCCCATAAATCACAACTTTTTAAAAACTTCATTAATCACTCGCTGGCTCGCGCTAAGGCTACCACTAACAGACAAGCTGATCAGATTGGTGTCCAGTTGGTGGTAAGGACGGTTGGGAAAATCTGTTGGAAATTTGCCCCTCCTAAGCAGTGCTGGTAACGAGGATCCAGAAGCATCTGCGGCACTTGGTGTGGATCGCCTAGCTTTGCTTTTTATGCAAAAACACCAAATTTCCCTAGAATGTTTTATGCAGCACACTTAAAATGAAAAAATGTGCATGAGTAACAACAGAATGATGAATAGGAGGACAAGAAAAAGGAATGCATCAATGTGAATGAATAAATCATATTGAGTTTATATTTTCATCTACAGAAAACCCTCAACTCACGATGTTCTGGAAAAAATTTCAGAAGACCAAATATCGGATATAAGTCGATATAGGTATACGCCATGATACTGAATTTGATTATTCCGAGGGAGCGCTGTGCGATATGAAAATCAAAACGATTTGTTCTTTTTTTAACGTTTGTTTTGGCCTTCATTCACTGCGAATTTTTTTTTGGTACAAGCTCCTCATGTTGCTTCTGTTTAAGCTTATCGCCATGTCGCTTCGAAGCCACCCCCTGGACCAAGGTAGAGTCTCATGACTTTACACGCGGTTGTATGTAGGTTGTAATTGGATAGGACCCACACCATCCCCCAACAGGAAAATTACATCATTTAGAGGTTCTAAATTTCGGTTTTTGATTAATCGCCCAGTCCTATAGCTCTAGGGTAGATAACAATAGTAGCTATAAGGTGACTGTAGCTGCACGTTTCAATTACGTTATAGTTTTGGGGTCAAGCAGTTGCATCGTAACTCTGAAAAAACGTAAGTCGATATATCGTAAGTCAACGGTTGTCTGTATACCTTTTTTTTTTTTTTTTTTTTTTACAGAAGCCTAGTACAAAATGGGGGAGGACTTTGCAGCATTGCTTTCTTCATCCTGGACTTCTCATTTCTGTTCTTTTTAAATGCCAACAAACTTTAGAATCTGATGCGTAAGCTGAACTTCCTCACTGTGCTGACAATGCCGTTTCATTTCCAATAAATCGAACGACTCGACCTTTGTATTTCTATTCTTATTTGCCTGTATTTTGTCTCTGTTTCAACTCTTGTACTTCCTTTTCTGTCACTTTTGCCCTTCAATGATTATGGAATCATTGCTGCCACTGCTCTTTTACTTCTTCCCATTTTGCTGCCTGTCTACAGTATTAGGGGCAGGCAGTATAACCAAAATAACAGTAACAATATTTCTTTACTTAAGAAATAAAAAATACTTCACTTTATTTCATTACATTTTTTCCTGTTAATTTGGGCCTTCATGAATATAGTAATTAAAATATAAACTTGAGTATAAATCTTACTATACTATAACATCAAATTCCACTGTATGTCACATTTTACAGTTGTGTGGACAACCATTATTATTATAAACTTTATTTTGCGAGCACTGCTGTTGCTCAGGCTTACACACGTTGGGCCCACATCATTACACCACCACCACCAGCAGCCTGAACCGTTAAGACAAGACAGGGTGGATCCATGCGTTCATGTTCTAAATGCCAAATTCTGACCCTACCATCTAAATGTGACAGCAGAAATCAAGGACCCATCAGACCAGGCAGTGTTTTTCCAATCTTCTATTGTCCAATTTAGGTGCGCCTGGGCGAATTGTAGCCTCTGTTTTCGGTTCTTAGCTGACAGGATCGGCACCCGGTGTGGTCTTCTGCTGCTGTAGCCCATCTGCTTCAGGGTGTGTGTTTAGAGATAGAGGTATTTTGCATACCTTGGTTGTAACGAGTGGTTATTTTCATCTTTAACCAGTCCGGCCAGTCTTCTCTGACCTCTGACATCAGCAAGGCATTTTTGTCCACACAACTGCCCTTCACTGGATTTTTTTCTTATTCGGACCAACTAGAGATGGTTGTGTGTGAAAATCCCAGTAGATGAGCAGTTTTTTAAATACTCAGACCAGCCCGTCTGGCACCATTAACCATTCCATGTCACTTAAATCCCCTTTTCTTCCCCATTCTGATGCTCGGTTTGAACTTCCACATCCAGATGCCTAAATGCATTGAGTTGCTGCCATGTGATTGGCTGATTAGCAATGTGTGTTACCAAGCAATTAAACAGGTGTACCTAATAAAATGGCTGGTGAGTTAATACCCTCAAACCGCCCAGCCCTTCTCTTTTCCTTTTATTCAATAAGGTGAGGTTTAGATTTAGGTGTAGGCTTAGTGTTAATTAGCTCAATTAATGGTTAAAAGAAGTGTGTGTGTGTGTGTGTGTGTGTGGCCGGAATCTCACCTGTTGAGGTAGACACGTTTCTCTGTGAACTGGCCGTGGCCGTGCGTGGGGTCATCAAAGGGCTCGTTCTGCACCACCTCCACACCCTCTCCTCGCTCACTCTGCTCGTTGCTGTGCTTACTGATCATGTACAGCTGCCCAATCCTGTACTAAAAGATGCACACACACACACACACACACACACACACACACACACACAGACGTTTCAGATTAACGTGCTATGCATCGCCGAGGAGAAGCTGTTCTTTCCTAAGCATGAGGCGAAGCTGGGATTAGTGGAACTTTCCAGGAGGTTGACCTCTGCATCCTCTTTCCTGATCTCAGCAAAAATGAGGTGAAGCAGCAGAAAAGAGGTGAAGAACAAACAGCAGCACGATTATAGGCGCAGCACTGCTTAAATATCCTCACCCTTTTATTGGGTATATATAATTAAAAAGGTTCAGTAGTTTGTCAATTCCCTGTACATTCCCTGTAAAATGTTAAGTATTTGTCCTCACTGCCCTCGTGTTTCAGCTGATGCGACACAAAATTGTTCCTTGAGGATTAAAAAAAAAGTACTTTCCATATATTACTGTCACACAGAGAGGGAGAGAGAAAGAGAGAGAAAGATACTGCAGAGGTGAACGTTCCAGGCTGCTTCTCTGTAGTGTAGTTTGACTACGACTACAGTATGTGCCGGTGTATAAGATATATGGTTTCTTTCCATCTATTTACCTATCCGTCCATCCATCTAGCTATTTATCCATCTGTCCGCCCATCAACCTATTTATCAATCCGCCCGTCCATCCATCTAGCTATTTATCTATCCGTCCATCCATCTAGCTATTTATCTATCTGTCCATCCATCTAGCTATTAATCTATCTGCCATCATCTAGCTATTTATCTATCTGTCCATCCATCTAGCTATTTATCTATCCGTCCATCCATCTAGCTATTAATCTATCTGTCCATCCATCTAGCTATTTATCTATCCGTCCATCCATCTAGCTATTAATCTATCTGTCCATCCATCTAGCTATTTATCTATCTGTCCCATCATCCTATTTTCTAGCTATCTAGCTATTAGCTATCTCTATGTCCATCCATCTAGCTATTAATCTATCTATCCGTCCATCCATCTAGCTATTAATCTATCTGTCCATCCATCTAGCTATTTATCTATCCGTCCATCCATCTAGCTATTAATCTATCCGTCCATCCATCTAGCTATTTATCTATCCGTCCATCCGTCTAGCTCTTTATTTATCCGTCCGTTCAACAATCTTTTAACTATCCGTCCATCCATCTGTCCAAATTTCCGACGCTGGTATTTAAGGTGTACTAACTTTACTCTAAAGTCTTTTCTGGCACTACAAAGCAAGAATGCACTTCTGTTTTTGTTTAATTAAAATAATCTTAAACTACAATGTCGGCTCGTCCCTTTTCATTAGCATGCGTCATTTATTAGAATATGCAAATGGGGACACGTATAGCGAGCAGCAGTCCCTACATCAGGCGTGTCCATTACTGACTCTGTCGAGCCGTGATTGCTCACTAAAGTCCCAGGAGACGGCTAGATGCTTCTAAAAATAGAAACCAGGCGCATAAGCTAGTGGCTTGAGAGCCCGTAAATAATTTATCGCCTACTTTCGCTTTGTGTACTCAGCAGAAGAGTGGTGTGAGAGGGACAGACGGATTCAGTACAGATGAGAAGAGGATGAATGATCAAAGTCAGCATCTGCCAACATGTGAAAAAAAAAAGCTTATTATGTAATTGGTTTGAAAAAGATCTTCATAATGAGCTTGACTGGTTTGCCTACGTCACGCCAGCATTTCAACCTTGATGGACATTAAAAATACCGAAGGCTGTAGGAAATCAATACAATCTCCATTTTTTGCTGTTGTGGTGCAGATCTAAAAATATCTACAGCATTAAAAAAAGTTCTGGACATGCTGGGAACGAGAAAGAGTAGATTTCAGTGGACGCAGGTGTCTTGGTGCTCAGATACATGCAAGATCTACGTGTTTTATAGAGTAATAACCTCTCAGGCTTAATGCGGTAATATGTCAGATATACACTAATTTAAAGGGAGAGAGACAGACAGGAAGAGAGACGGTAATCGAGAGATAGCAAAGTCCCACGAACAAATATAAATTTAGAAAACGGTCAAGACTAGCATGGATCACGCTGATGAGACACGGATATGACTCTTACGGACATCACACTATTTGTGGATCAATGACAATCCAGCACAGTCATACACTCTATATTCCTTTCGGTCCACACCCTGCCTAGCTCTCGGTCCTGTCTGATTCTCTTTAGCTGCGTCACTGGTGCTGACGTTTCGATTCTGTGGGGGTTCATGGAAACCTGGTATTTTTGGACGACTTTGAAACTAGGGTGACTTTGACGAAAAGTGGAGCAGAAGCTGGAGCAAAGGGTCTCTCTGGCAAACATTTTTTTTAAGGAAAATTTTAGAGATTGACGTACAAATTTAGTGTGATGGTCAGGAATCAAGGGTAAACTAAACAGAGAAGAGATAAAGAAAAAAAAAAAAAAAAGCGTTTTATGTGATCTGGTTAGTCCCGAAATGATTATCTGACTAACGGAAATGTCGACAATAAAAAATAAATGTTAATAAATGTTTTTGTTTAATCTTTTGTCAATATTTAATGGCCTGCAATAGCACGACGTAACCAGTGTGGTGCTGTAGAGCGAGACTGTAATTCATTGCTTATGCAGAAGAAGACACTGCACTTATAAGAATACAGTACATTGGAATGGAGCAAACTGAAGCAGCAGAGCGTGGGCAAGTTTTACTTTTTACCTACAAGCAAAATATGTGGTTAAGTTATATTTTTTATTCTTTTATTAGGTGGTTAAGATAATTGGCTGTTAAAGTAATTATTTGCTGCAATCTTGGAGCTGTTTTTTTTTTCTTGCATTACTGAGCTGCACAACTTTCATGTTTTTTTCCACCAGCACAGCAAAAACCTGACAGCAGCTTTTTTTTTAACCTCAACGTCTGAAAAAAAAAAAAAATGGCTTGCAATAAAAGAGAACTTGTGTAGTGCTTTATTTCTTCACAAACACCTACGGAAATCTTCCAGGAGATTGATTAAAGTGCTCATTGAACACGTCCTGTGGTTCGAGGGCTCATTCGCATACTGCCGTCTTCTGCAATAAAGTTCAAAGGCCGACACTGCGATAACGGCTGAGAATCGATACGCTTCGCAGCGCCGAGTGCGGGCGTGTGGGCGGAGGGAAGCGCGAGGGGCTAAAAATAGTCTGGCTGAAGACTCTAGACAGTTAGACAGTTATTGGTTTTGCACGTTTATATATGGCATTCGTTTGCGCTCTTTATAGGGCACAACTGGGATTTGCTGCCTCGGAAAAATCTGGGTAGATAAAAATAATCTTGCGTGATGTAAATTTCCGCAGTGTTGCTCTAAATAGGTGTATCTGTAACTGGATCAAAGGATTCATCGAGAGTTCATCAACCGTGAGAAATGTCACCAGAAGCATAAATACTGGCACCCTTGCCAAAGGTACAAAAATAAGAGCATTGAAGATTGAAATTATGACGGAAAATCTATTATAGTAGCGTTTGAATTAAACACACAGAATCTTAGCAAATATCCATTTACTGTCAATAATTCAAGATTTTATATTTAACATTCAAAGAACTTAATCTCAATTAATCTCAGAGGGAAAAGAACATCACAAAAGATCATAGGTTCGATTGCCAGCACCATCAAGCTGCCACTGCTAAACAAGTCCCTTGATAAAAAGATATGAATAAAATAATAATAATAAAAAGACATAGATAATAAAATAGCCAAATGCCATAAATATGTTAATGTAAAATAACGGGGCAAGTAGTAAGTCTTTTCAGCCATTTTTTTGGAAAGAAGTTAAATCTTAGTAGTTTAGGATTTGGTTTGCTCTTCTAGTCCCAGGACCACCAAGCTGGGCCTCCCGAGCAAGGGGGAAAAAATGAGCTGAATGCAAGTCACTCTGGAAGAGTGCTTCTGCCAAATGACAAAAATATAAATATAAATAATGTTGCAGTAACACCGATGAGCTGAAGAGGCACATCAGTCGGATTCTGCTCCTGTAAGTCATGAATGAAAGGCAAGTAAAGTAAAGACTCAATAAAACAGGTAAGCTAAAGATGGAGCGAATTAATTTGGGACCCCGGCATTTAGAACTTCCTATCTACTGACTTACTGGAAAAATCCACTTATGCCCCGGATATCCAGCTAATTACCCACAAAGACAATTTAAAATGGTTCTCCTTTTAGTTATGCTGACCTAGTTAGTCTTGCCGGAGTCCATCCTTGCACTCTACATTATTCACTTAATCAATCCAAACCGTGTGATTACATTGTCACTTAACTGTTTTCCTTCTTTTTGCCTTCCTTTCCCTCTCTCTCTCTCTCTTTCTCTCTCTCTCTCACTGTTGAGTTACATACGCCACAACGGAGCTGCCGGTGATCCGGACCCTTCCCTGTGACCTGCCCAGCGGATGATGCATCACCAGGGTGACCTAGGACGACCCACTTCGCCATAAAGACGTTCCGGCTGCTCTTTAAGGACTAATGATTTAAGTTGTTCACACACACACAATGTAACCTCATAATCCCTGCTACCTGTTTTTCACCCAAATGAGGATGGGTTCTCTGTTGAGTCTGGTTCCTCTCAAGATTTCTTCCTATCTTATCTCAGGGAGTTTTTCCTTGCCACCGTCGCCCCCGGCTTGCTCATCAGGGACAAACTGATTTCTGTTTCATTTTATCTCATAATGTTCAAAAGAAAAAATTGTTTGCTACAGAAATCATACAAATATATATATATATATATATATATATATATATATATATATATATATATATATATATATATATATATATATATTTGTATGATTTCTGTAGCAAAAATTTTTTCTTTTGAACATTTCAGTGTGCTTAGTTTTTACAACTTCCAGCACAAAATCTATATATCTATATATCTATACATATATGTACATCTATCTATCTATCTATCTATCTATCTAGCTATATCTACCTATCTATCTATCTATCTATCTAGCTATATCTATACGTATACGTATATGTACATCTATATAGATATATCTATATATATATCTATATATATATATATATATATATATATATATATAAAAAAAAATAAAAAATATATATATATATATAATAAAAATAATAAATATATATATATATATAAAGTAATATATATATATATATGTGTGTGTGTGTGTGTGTGTGTGTGTGTGTGAAACGAAACCTTCCCAAAATGAGTCACCACACAAACTGATTTTTCGGTGTGCTGTGTGTTTACTCAGTGCCTTCTTGCCTTGACCCTGAGCACTTACAAGTTAATGGGACACCATTAACGTCTGCGGTGAAGCTGCAGTGCGAAGCTGGATTGCTTGGAAAGGGCACATTACGAGTTTTTTCCTCCTTTTTGCAAAAAAGACTCATAAAGTCTTAATTGCAAGCTGTAAGTTGGTGATAGTGAACAGATGGTGAGAGCAATCTCTATTTAAACCTGTTTAGATTCACACACACACTCAAAGCCAGATTTCAATAAGATTTCGGATATAAGGACCAAGAAAAAGTGCTAAATAAAAGCCTTCTTCAGGAACAACTGAGTGATTTTGTGATGGAAAGCACACTAAAATGTTTAAAAGAATAAAAAAAATTAACAACTTTCCTTAAGCACCTCAAGCTACTTAAAGAACTTGAAAAAGCACCTAAGCACCTAAAGCAGTGTTCCGCCACTTAAATATACGACAGGTCATCTCTCCCGTGACCTCATAGGATATTAAAGTGTACATCGTATGCATACTTAAAAATCTGGACCAAAGTAGTAGGTCATTCAGAAACTTTTTGCATACTAAGGATTTATCTATAATACTTGCTACGCATGCTTAGTTTTACATACTTTATAGAATAAAAGTATGTGATTTCAGATGAAGACACTGTGTGTCAAAGTCTAGACAGTTGGATTTGAAAAAATGGTTCAAAATACCACTGTCTTGAAAAGGAAGAAGCCATGAACCTGCAACGAAGTTCCTTGTGTTAACACAAGTGGTGGCTCATGGTTAAGGTGTTGGACTACCAACCCAAAGACTGTAGGTTCAATTGCTCAGTTGTATAAATAACATAAATATAAGTCGCTCTGGATAAGGGCGTATGCCAAATGCTGCAACGTTAACAGAACAGTTCGACAGTGCTGGGGGTGGTGGCGGCGATGTAATGATGTGGGGAAGTTTTCTTGCCACACCACGAACCTCTTAACACCACTAATATGTATGCAACTCATTATCTGACCACAAAAAAAGTATAGTATATTCAATTCATTGTGTAAGGTACGTGTACAGAGCCAATGAAATGCATTTTTCGCATATCCCATCATGGTGGTTGGGGTCAGGGCGCAGGGTCAGCTATGATGCAGCGCCCCTGGAGCAGGAGGGGTTAAGGGTCTTGCTCAGGGACCCAACAGTTGTTGACTTGCCAGAGGTGGGGCTTGAACCCAGGTGTTTCTGGTCTTCAGATTAACAACTCAGCACCTTAACCATTTGAGCCACCCTGCCCCCTACTAAAAAAAGCTTAATCTTTAAAAACAAACCAGGCCAAACAGCACAAAGTGGCCTACAAACATGACTATACATTTTTTACATCGCTCTTAAACTTTGATTAACATTCTCCCCTTTAATCCCTTTTAATTACTTGCAATTTAGACGCAGGATTTAGCGTGGATTTTCACCTGGGGTAATAAAACTCTGATTTGTTGCTTTTGATCTACAGTGTCTAACATAGGTGAAAAACATATAACGTGTGAACTGACATGGTGTGCGAATGTTAAAGCTAGTTGCTTAGCAACCATCACCCAATCAGAAATTCAACAGCATGTGCTTCAAACACAGGAAAGCACAATGACAAAAAACGGGAATCGTTGCTTGTTAGGTAGCAAATCACCGAACCTCACAGAAGTGCAGTTCCTTAAAGCGAGGGGACATACATACGTGGAAAGAATTGCAGACATGGAACATTAATAAATATGATAATTATTATATTATTCCTAATTTATTTATGTGCAAGCCAGGCTATTATTTCATAGCGAGTAATGAGTAGCTGATGCCACTGCAAATAGGAAAGTTGAGCCAGGGTCTTGGAATGTTTAGGAATGGAAACATCAGTTTATGGAGACCAAGATTAACTGGTGTTCCACATCCTAAATGTCAAACAAGGTAACCCATGGGTCCGTTTAAACAGGGTTTGCAGTGGCCTTGGTGAGCTATCTCAATTGTGAAAAGCCTTTTAGGTTTACTGTTTTCTTATTGGCTTTCCAATATGTCACATTAAAACCTGTGCAGCAATGATGTCAAGTAATCGTGTAAATTTTAGCCTCATGTTAAAGGAACACATTTCGCGTTCCATGCTGCAATGAACCGAGACTGTCTTTAAAGAGGGTCTTTTTCTGAATTAGCATGTAGCTTTTACAATCAATGATAAAAGCATCATTATCATGCCTAATGCTGCACTTTATAGTTGTCGTGGACTGCATAAAACCTGGAACCGCAGCCAGTTAAAGAAGCACGATTCCCTTCGTTTCTCTGCATGCATACTAAATCTTAAACACCCGATGACTTATTACACGCCTGAAAGCAGAAGACTGAGAGAAGAGTGTGAGTTTTAAACAAGCTTCAAGCCACATAACACAAAGTGTTGCGCTAACCACTCGTTCAGATCTTTGTTTCCAGTGTGGTCAGCATTAAAGAGGTCCCAGGGCTTCACTTTACTCGGTCTCTGAATCTCACTGCAGTTTGCAGCATGTAGTAAGTAATAAACATCACAAAAAAGCAAAGCTTCAGAGGCTCAATCTGTCTCAATCTATCTGGGCGATTCTTAACTGACACTGTCATAACACGGTGCAACATTCGCAAAGGTGTAAATGCCGCTCCCGAGTGCTTACGCTGACTTGCAGAGGCAATTAATCTCGAACAAAATGAGAGAATTCTCTGATTTTTAAGCAGCATCCGAGTCTATTAAAACTGAAACGACGCTAAATGCATGAATAAAAAGAAAACCAATCAGATATCAGACTTCTGACAATGTCCAGTGAAGCCCAGGAGAACTGAGATGAAAAACTTTGAGATGATGTTGCTAAGAAACTTTGAAAGGGAACCAGACTCAAGTGGGGAACTTATTCTCATTTGCATGGCAGCGAAGTGTGTGATTATTAATAATGTCCTGTATACATGTGTCTTTATCCAGAAAGAGTTGTGTATGGAAGCTCTGAGCAACTAATATATTAGCAATGTTTCAGTTGACCACAGGTTTAACTCCAAATTCCTCCTGCCGAAGTAATCAAACGTTCAATGATATAAACCCGAGCACAAGACCGACCGTTGCAGCTCAGTCCATGGTTGTCCATCGTCCAGCCGGAAGTACAGCATCAGCATGGATCAGGAAAGTCAGAAGAGGGACGCTAATTCATTACAAGACCGACCATGGACAAATCGTTGTCTGATACGCTTAGCAACATGACTGGGCATCTACACAGCTTCAAACAAATCAAGACACACTTGAAGATGTCAGTTCGGGGCTCTCTTTAGTCTAAACCAAACCATGGCATAGCGCCATCCCTAAACCTTTTAAGTTACAATCGAGGCCATGAGACACAACAAGGCACTTGAGTCAGTTACGAATAAATCAACATCCTTGTGTCAAAAATTTTCCATTCCATACACAGTAATGCTTTTCAAAATGTGTCTGAGTTGATCTGAAAAACACAAGAGGACTAATGGCGGCTTCTGTGTGGATTATCTCCAGATTAGTTTAGAGATGGATAACGAAAATCTGATTACGTCCATCAAAACTGCAGTTGCAGTAGTGCTCAAAATAGGTTTTGATAGAAAGAAAGAACGAAAGAGAGAGAGAGAGAGAGAGAGAGGTCTTTTTACTAGACAGGAAGAAATAAACGCAATACCCAGATTCTTTAACATTGTTGCTCCAGGTTCTTTTTTGTCTCTCAACAGTGTCCAGGTTATTTTGGTCCTCTTTGTCTATATTAAATTTTAGATTCGATTCTCAGGCTCAGGACTGATGAGTTGACCAATGATCCTAAAGCTGTCCATAGCCAAGAGCAATTCGTAGGTCAGAACGTTGCTCTATTGCTCCATGGCTGGAAAGACTTACTCACTGCTTTGTTAATTACATTCACAACATTTAGCAGATGCCCTTATCCAAAGCGACGTATATTTATCTCTCTATCTTTTATTCCAACTAAGCAGTTCTGGGTTAAAGGTCTTGCTCAGGCCGCCTAGCAGTTGCAGCTTGGTGGTGCTCGGAATCGAACCCATGCTGATCTGAACAGCAGGCCAGCACTTGTACACAGAACTTTCACTGCCTCCTAATTGGAAAGAAACCAGCTGATGATAAGCCTAGATTTGCAGAAGGGCCTATGACACAGAAGAAGAACAGGCAGGGGGTTACAATAAATTGTGATGGGGTAGTTCCTCTTATGTAAAGCACTTTGAATTACCACTGTGTATGAAATGTGGTATATAAATAAACTTGCCTTAAATTCTCGAACTTTATGCTGCTCGACTTTGTTGTAAATAACAAACACACTTATGTTAATAAAAAGCATATTTTAACTAGATGTTTTTAGATTACGGAGACAACTACATTGTCAAGATTATCTGCCGACTACAACCCTCAAATCTAGTCCTTTGAAAAGGCAAAGCTCACTGCTACTTACGATAGATACATTAGCATGGTACCTTGTTGAAATCTGTACACCGTTAAAGCGCCACTCAGTGGACAAAAGTCAACTTTGCAGACACTTTACATGTCCGGAAGTCAAAAGTTAATTCTCATTAAACACCATCAGTATATAAGAGCTGGAAATTCAGTTTGCTTAAGACTTGTCGATACTTGCAAACACCTGGCTCTTTTCTTTAATGCCTTCCGAATGAGACAGATGATATATTGAAAGCACATGCTTTTCAGTGGAAGGCGGAAGGCAGAGGTCCTAACAGTATTTAGTGTTGGTGTAGAAAATTCAAGCTGACCGTCACTCTGATTGATTATTGGTACATGCAAAGGTCAAAGTGTATACTAGAAAGAGGAATTGTGTGTGTATGTGTGAGAGATAGAGATAGAGAGACAGAGAGAGAGAGAAACAAGATACCCCCTGAAGGCAAAGCTAAGCATGGAAAAACACGTTGCATAACACATCAAATTATACATTTATTAAACATATCGAAACCTAAATGGTCTCCTGCAGCGCACTAGATACTCAGATTATCCTCCGCTCCTTTCTCTCTCTTTCTTCTGCCAACTGTCTCACTTTGTTTCCTATTTCACTTCATCTTACTCCCACTCAAAATTGGTTTCTCTCCACCTCTTTCCCGTTTCTCTAAAGCTCCTTTCTTCTGTTCAGTTCTTTGTCGTTATGTAACAGGTAAAGTTGATGCATGGTTGCTGGGAATCACTACAGCTAAGGCATAGCTGTAGCGCAAGAGTGTGTGTGTGTGTGTGTGTGAAAGATAAAGAGAACCAAAGTGAGGTCAGCATGAGCAGGTTATTTATAGCCAGAAGGCAATTGCTATCACACGCTGGCTGCACTGGTCACAAGACTGACTCTGCTCAGTTTCCTCACACGCTCCAAACGATCTAATATGTACTGCACAATAAGCTCACGTCACATGAACTCTGGTGACTGTAAAGTCTGGCGATTAAATTAAAGACAAAACCTGAGACTTTTGGGGTTTTCCCAGAAATATATATATTCACCTGGGATCACAATATTAGAGTATTAAAATAGTTGATGTAATAAGAAAATATCGAGGAAATTGTGCGATTATTGTCAAAAAAAAAAAACCTAAACATATTTTGGCAATGGGTATGTGTAACCAGAAGGTGGCGCTGCACATAACGCAATTAAAAGCTATCAAGGAAAAGAGGGAAAAAAACAACACGATAATGTGTAATGCACACCGTAGACTTATGGGTTCTCTGCCAGACTATTCGTAAACAGATTGCGCTCCTGTTTTAATCACAAACATGTTGACATGCTTTTTTTTTTTTTCAAAAATAAGTTTACAAAAAGTTATTGTTACAAAGACAGGCGTTAAAATTAGTGCTCACATAAGTGCAGCTATTCAGTCTATTCCTGATATGTTTTATATAACTATATATATTATATAGTTATCATTATAGTGCCACCTTCAGGATAGGTCATGCTTTACACTCACTCAAACATGCAATGTCCAATAGGCACCAAACTTCACTTTTGATAGCACTTCTGGCCCAATGACCTCTACATGCCAATATTTATTTATAGTCATAGCGCCACCAGGTGGCAACAGCAAGTGTGGAATATATTAATGACTAGCATATTCTTACTATATTGTATCACTTTAAATGCATGTTGACCACCATTTGTTTTGCCTAAATTACTATTATTATTCTTATCCAAAATAAAGCTATTCGGAAGTGGGTGTGGCAAAATACAGCCACCTCTAGAGCAAATTCTGAAACCCACCAGTTATTTTCTCAGCATTTTCAGGTGTTGTATTTTAACAAACTTCTTCCAGAGATTTGTAATCTAAAGCTCTTTGTGATGCGAAATTCCCAACGCTAATATTTTTTCCACATGAAAAATATTTTAAGGAAATCGAAACTTTATCGCACTTTCAATTAATTTAAACTAGTACCAAGGGACATCGATTTACTGTTTCAAAAAGCAAAGACGACAGAAAAAAAACTATGAGGATTTATCGAGTTCTAATTACATTTAAAGGATAAACATTCCTGCCATAAATATCAGGCTCAGAAAAGCATTTTTATAGTATGTAATTTAAAAAAAAAAACCCAATCTGCCTCATGCTGTGAGCTCAGGCCAAATCCAGTCCCCATAAAACAGGCCATTATGGTCGGTGCCTCGTCCTGCAAATGCTTTTACTACTAAGGAGGGGTAAGATGTGGCAACAGGAAAAACCAACATATTTTTTAAAATCAACTGTGTGAGAGATCAGTGCACACTGAAGGACAGGTGCTAAAGAGACTAGCTTTAGCTCATGTCATAAATGTAATGTTATGTAATATAGTAGATCATAATAATAGAGATTGACTGATACTAATTTTCTTTAAAGAATTGATAATGATACCTATCAGCGGTTACAAAACCTTCCGCAAATTTCCAAAAACTTCATTCTGGGAATTTTCAATTTGAGAATTTTTGGAAAAGTTTCAAATTTGGGATGTACTGGAGAAGAAGCAGTCCGACTCCCCTATCAGAAACACAGGATATTGGCGAAAAACGTATGTAACTATGGACAGGAATAAATGTTGTGACATTTATCGCGTATCAAAACGATGCCATGATGAATGTGTGCTGTAATCAAAGCCAAAGGTGGTCCATCGAAATATTAGCGTGTAACGTTTTATTTTTTTGGATGGGCAGTGTGTTCCGTATTCGAGACATAGGGCATGTCCAGAAACAAAATGATCATAGATCTATTGTTTTTAACTTCCATAACTATAACGTTGTCTAAAGGAAAATCTACGTCTATATTTATTTATTTATAATGATGTATTAATGTATAAACCGGTGACAGGATGATGATGATGATGATGATGATATCTCTCAATGTATGTAGCCTGCGGTCACATGCTGACACTCACACGCAAAAGCAGACAGCCTGGTCACATGGTGTGTTAAATTCTTTGCATTCACTTTGTAGAACATCGTTCCTGACGTCTTAGTGACATGGTTTCCATTAGCATCAATGTCAGATAAAATGATATGTGAAATTCATCTGTAGGTCAAAGGGAGATGAGACAGAAAAAGAAATGCAGGGAAAGAGAAACGGAAAAAAAAGAAAGAGGAAAAGGGGAAAGAAGAGAAAAGAGAGGAAGGATTAAAAATTAGGATGGGATGGAAAAAAAAAAAAATCTCAAAAGCAAAATCAGAAAGTTGGCAAATTTGAGAAAAGGGAGAAAGTGTGAAAGATTGAGAAGGGTTGAGAGAGAAAAGGAGAAGCGATGAGAGAAAAAGAAACGCAGGAAACTGAGAAGCTGGGTTAGGGGTGTCCTGTGCCACAAATAAACACTTGGAGCGGCTGGATTCCCTTGACGTCACGGTGCAATGGCGTTCTTTAACGCAAAGTGGACGTGGGAAACGTGGGGGTGTGATGGACTTACTGCAAGAACAGATGAGTCATGGAAATAAACACTGGACTACAGGTGAACTGAACACCATGCCAGAGGCCCTGTTTAGAAATCCTATTTCGGGTGGTCACAAACAGGCAGCACTACATGCAGGTGTAAATGGGGTTCGAGACCTTACCCAGACCATTCGTGGAGGCAGTTTGTAACATACATGGCCACAGCAGATATGAAGTGAACGGGAACGTGAAAATGGCGCTTAATGTTTTGACTTTATATTTACAGCATTTGGCAAACGCTCTCATCCAGAGCAACTTACATTTATCCAACAGAGCAATTAAGGGTTTAAAGCTTTGCTTAGGAGCCTAGCAGTGGCAATCAGAACGTGCTGGGAATTGAACCCATGATTTTTCAGTCAGCAGTCCAACACCTTAACCACTGAGCTACCACTTTATTGTCTTGACTTTACAGTTCCATTTTTGGCATCTGGCAGATGCTCTTATCCAGAGCGACTTACATTTACCTCGTTTATCCAATTAAATAACTAAAGGGTAAAGGGCAAATTAGGGTCCAAGAAGTCAGTTTCATGATGCTGGGAATCGATCTTACGCTGTCTGCACAGTTTTGATGCAGAATGTCTTCCAGGTACTAGCCTCTTGATTTTTATTTCCCGTCAGTAGACAAGTTTTTCATTTTGTTACCATGGTGACTTGGCATCTGTTACCAGGTGGAGACCCAAAATACATGCGTACATTAGACGAATTCTTCGAGATAGGACACGTGATGTTCTCGTTTTATTTACTGGTACACAGCACTCCGAAGAAATTCCACCTACTAAATAGTCCCAGATGTTTGGTGGTCTATGTGCGTGGTCAGAGCCACATGACTAGATCGGTACAGCAGAAGCATTATTAGTTAGTCTGTAGTAGTTTGTAAGAAGTTGTGGCTATTGTAAAGCGTAACATAAAGCCTTGCAAAGCATCCCTGGGTCGGGCTGAGTATCTGTGCTGCACTGTTTAACGAGTGCCTTGCGTGTTTCTGATCTAAACAGCCGCCTTCTCCATGTCTTTGTGTGCACATCACGTCCTTGCTGTTGGGAGACAGCTAAATGGTTTTCCTGGAATGCGTTTTCATGTGAAACGACGTTGTTTAGGAGGACAGGCCAGCCAAATTCACTGAAATAACTCTGTCACTGGGAGACTGTAACCATGGTAATGTATGTGTTGCTAGTGTGTAGGTTAGGATTGCTTTTTGTACTGGATGACTGTGTTGTGATGGAATGAGGAATTAATGGAAATCTACAAAAAAAAAAGTAGAAGAAGAAAAAAAGTAGAATTTTTGATAGCTGCCTTGTTTTATTTTTAAGCAATTGCAATACAATAATAACAATAACAATAACTATAATTTATTAAATGTCACATAAATGGAAAGTGGTCATCCTGGGAAGGTCAGGCAGAAATATTTAATTTTTATGATAAAAAATGTTAAAAATTTATTTTGCAGAATTCTATAGATCGACAAATCCGTCTTTCTGCACCGGTAAAGCCAAACTAATACAAAAATAAAAATGTATAAATAAAATAATGCCACCCCAGGGGCAGAGTCACTAATCCCACACAATCAAGTGACCATATAAGGCTTTCCCTGATGAAGGCTGAAAGCTAATACCACGATTACACTAGCCCTACCTCCAGAACATGGCGTATACGTGGCAATGTTGATTGTAAGCGTTTACTGAGCTCAAGACAGCACAGTGGGGAACCCTGACTAGAAAGACGATCTGTACAACCTTTACACAATCCATCTCTCTAAACTCTCCCTTCCTGACTACTCAATAGACCAAAGAAGATTCTCATAGGAAATATCCATGACTTTAGCTCTGAATACTGTATAAACACAACATGTCCCTGGAAAAAACGAAAATAACTTACTTAACATGTACCACAGGTACAGATGATAAAAAAAAACCACCAGCTATTTAGGAATTAAAACCTATCAATATGTGGAAAGGAAACTGGGGTAAGGAACACATCTGCACAGTTCAGTACACAGACAGGGCCATTCTAAAAATATTACCGCTTGATGAACAACTGAACCATGTGTTCTGTACTACTTAAAGCAGATGCTACACCCATCCGCTTGCAGTCCTTTCTTTCTGTCAAATTTATCACACTTTTAAGTCCAGGTATTATCCAGCTGAGCAGTTGAGAGTAAAGTGTTTTGCCCAGGGGCCCAGCAGTGGCAGCTTGGCAAATCCAGAATTGTCCAGTCAGCAGTGCAACACCATATCCACTAAGCTGCATGCTTTGATCGGCAAAGCGAATCAACAACACATCCAGGGTTCAATAATGATTGTAATATTTCTTTTGCCCTCCTGTAGGTGTTCTTTAAGAGGTGGACCTTTTAGCAACTGACCTACGGCTAATTGTGATCCATTACGGCTAATCGAGATATATTGTGCAAGGACACGACTATAGGTTTTGCACATTACCCGCAATGACCTTTGGGCTGATCAGGTCTTCTCTAGCTATTCATGTTATCGCTAGTCATGTAGTCATTGTAGCTGCCTAGATTTGCCATATTGTGCTTACTGCATGAGTATTCTGCTCAGTATGGTTGTTAAAAATTGTTGTTGCATGCCTTAAACAGTATATACTGCAGAACTGGTCCCACTATTCCTCAGGATACATGGTAGGTCTGATAGACACTATCAACCCAACCAGGCATCCATCTATCAATGCAATTATTAGATCTATCTGTCTGTCCGTCCATCCATCCATCCATCCATCCATCCACCTATTTCCACCAAGTCACCTATCTATGAAACTAATTTCCACTTATCTTTTAATGTTTTTGCATGTCCATCAATCCATTTATCCATCCATCTATCCATTTCCACTTACTCATCTATCTGTCTACGTATCTAAATTGTCATTCATCTAATGATGAATTTCTGCATGTCTGTGCATCCATCTATATGTCTATGCATCGAAATTGCCATTTATCTAATGACATTTCTGCATATCTGTCCATGTATCCATCCATCCCTCTATCCATCCAGCCTGCCGTGTGCTCTCGTGACCAGCCAAAGAGTAATATGACGATGTCTGCAAGCAATTTTGAAAACCGAAATAATACCATGTCTTATCTGAGACAACCTTAGGGGCTTTTCAAATGCAAATGTTGGATGTGCACTGGTAAATGTCTTGTAAGTACATTTGGGTAGCTGGACAAATCTTTTGTCGTGATGACAATGTGACATATCCAAGTGGCTTTAGAATTTTATAGGCAGCATTAAATTGAAAAAAAAGGAAACTGAAGTGTGCTGGAAAGTAATTTCAGTGGAATTTCTCAGGAAACACTATCCAGGAAGTGGGAGTAATATCCCATCCTGTAGGATAACGGAGCTTCAAGGACTTTTTTCTACCTAACAAACATCTGACCATGGGCATATCTAATGTCTCTGTTTTAACATTAAGAAATCGACTAGATTAGAGCCGAGCTTTTTGAAGAACTACAATCGTCGTACCAGTCAACAAAATGTCTCTTTAACAAGACTGCAGTAAGTATTAGAGTTCAGAAACTCACCCACTGTAACTTCCACAATTTCAGCCCCCGCATATTTTGCTAAACCTCAGCCTCCATTCGACTTGCTCAAGTTTAATTTGGGCTGAATGGCCCCTCACACTGCCTCCACCATAAAACATCGACGCCACGCAACGCCTAGATCCACTTTCCAAAGTCAAACAATTCATAAAACAGGAAGATATGTTTACCATCTGTTAGGTTTCCACATAGTTTTTCTTTTTTGGAAAACATAAACAGCGAGTCAGGTTCATTTAGAGTAAATGCGTGTTCTGTGTTTCAAACACCACAGAGAACAAGTTGGCTAGAAGCTGAAAAATAATAAGAAGAAATATTTATTCAGCAAAATAAATAAATATTAATAGAATATTTGAATGCTACAGTATAGTAGAATGTACAATCTATTATGTTTCTTATCACATGCATTAGCTGCATCTCCAAGCTACCAATCTTTACTAGACTTTTCAGGACTTATACCAGCTCCCTAGTAAATCCTTAACTTTCCCTTTGAGAACTTGACAACTGTTTGTGACTTATTCAGCCTTATTCAGTGTCCTGAGGTAAAGAAGTCGAGAAACCACAAACACTGCAAGATGAAAGGTGAGCGAAGACCTGAGACCTGGTCAAATTTTGCAACACATTTTATCACCGACCTTTTTCTCCCTGCTGCCCAAACTTTCTGATCATCAAAGACTGTGACTCAGACACAGACAAAACAAATTCGTCTGTTTGAGAAGGGCAGCTTTGAAGCTCTCCCAGTAAACACAGTGCCCAAATAGACTCTGTAAATGGACTGAAAGGCAACCGATGTGAGAACAACAAACAAGCATCAGGACTGACCATCGGAACTATTCTTTCAGCATATCATGTTTGATTACAGCAGAAAGGACATGTATTACATTCATTGTCCACTAGGCATGACAGTGCTATAAATCATACGTTCAATGTACGTCTAGTCTATTCTCCTAATCGCTAACTAATGATAAGGAGGATGAAGTAATCTGACAAATGAGAAGAAAGGAACAAAGTGTTCACAGCATTCCTTCACTGTTTTTCATTAGCAGTGTTATAATTCATCAGCTCCTGCTGACGTCAAAGCTAGCCACGGGAGCAGGACGGCGAACTCCAGCTGCTGTTGGGTAAAGGAGTTCTGCACTGCCTCACTGGGAGTCTGGCAGCATTTAAACGCCGTGACGTACAGCAAGAGTGCAAGAGAGGAAGCAGGAAGCATCTGTTTGAACAGCCAGAGGCTTATATTAATCAGGAATGTTAAAGATATTCATCTGCTCATTCGGCTGGAGAAAAAAATCGTAAAGCAATCAAAATGTAATGGTCGAGGTGTCTCCTGTGAGCTTTGCCATTGGTTAAAGACTTTATGGCATCAAATCTGAAGCTTTTTATACTGAGACTAAATTACACATAGTTGGACTCTATTAACTAGGTGACTTCTGAAGGCAATTGATTACACCAGGTTTTATTTAGGGGTATCAAAGTACAGTGGGGCCAAAAAAACAAATAACACAACACCACAGATTTTTATTTGCGCAAAGTTTTGAAAACCGTATATATCGTTTTCATGTCACTTTACAATTATGTGCTACTTTGTGTTGGTCGACCACGTAAAATCTCAATAAAATACAACACAAATACAAGTTTGTGGTTGTAGGGTGGCAAAATGTGAAAAATGTCAAGGGGTATGAATACTTTTCTAGGCACTGTAAAGTCATTTTATACCATCTGTACATCCCAATATATTTTTAAGGTTCATTATTTACTTAAAGCCTATAGAAATAAAGATAGGAATTTTTATTACTAAAAAATTATAAACATGCCAAATCAAATGTGATACCCAACCTGTAATTCTTGTCTACTTTATGTTAATTTGTGTTTATTGCACTAGCAAAATATTGTGAACGGAATCATGCATCATCAAAAAAGTCAAAACGATCAGGCTGTACTGTCCATCCCAGCACCAAAGCATCCTATCGTATCCCGGGGAATTGTTAGCACATTGGTTAAGGTGTTGGACTGATCGGAAAATCGTAGGTTCATCGACCAGCATCACCAAGCTGCCACTGCTATGGACCCTGAGCAAAGCTCTTAACCCTCAACTGCTCAGATGGATAAAAACATTATGTAAAATATGATGAGGGCATCTCATCTGTAAAATTTCTATTTACTGCCAAAGAAAACACATTTTAAAAATGTGGCTAATGTCTACTGACAGTACGAACAGCTCCATCACGCACAATCCCGTGTATTTGTGCACTATGGGTTCGAACAGACATGCTGCATCTGCCATGCTCTTCACACACAAGGGAGCAGGAGTGACAGAATGAGTCCTTATTACTGCAGCACACTGGAGTGTGAGAGGCCACAGAAAGACGAATTGGGATGGAGGACAAATTAAAAGTGAAGTACTGTACAGTACAAAGGGGACTGCATGAGAACACAGCCACTTCACACACTTGTGTGCTAGCTGAGGGCTCTGGCTGATGGACAGTGCCAGGGCATCATGAGCTCCAGAACAATCCTTTGTATGGCAAGGTCTAAGTACTGAATGCGAGTTTATGCAATGACACTTAAACTGCTGAGTTCTTTTTGGACCAATACTGATTTTTTTTTCTTTTTACTGTAGACAAAGAATGCAGATTGTACATTTAGAGAAGGACTACAAAAAGAAGCAAACAAAAGGTTGTGTAGTACATATTCACATTTCTGGCATTTGGTAGACACCCGTATCCAGAGACATTTATCTTATTCTTTTATCCAACAAACCAGTTCAGGGCTAAGGGCCCTGCTTAGGGGCCAAGCATTGGCAGATTAATGGTGCTGGAAACTGAACCCACAATCTTCCGATCAGCAGTCAAACAAATTAAAAGTTGTTTTAGAAAGTAGGAAGTAGGTACCATAAG